>JBBPBX010019038.1:7660-31910 GCA_038048925.1 Garcialebias charrua
GGAAGTGGTTATTGCACTCCGGAAATGAAGGGGCGCTAGTGGCGCTATTAAGGGGGCACTAGTGCGCTATTAAAACACGCAACAACAACAAAATGAATGGAAATTAATATTTTAAAGGCACTAGTGGCGCTATTCTAAAAAAAAATAATGGAAGTTAATATTTTAAAGGCGCTAGTGGTGCTATTACCATTTTTTTAATGGAAATTAATATTTTAAAGACAAATGTTTATGTTTATTAAATTTGTTCATTTTTTTTACATTTTAAAGGCACTAGTGGCGCTATTCTAAAAAAAATAATGGAAGTTAATATTTTAAAGGCGCTAGTGGTGCTATTACCATTTTTTTAATGGAAATTAATATTTTAAAGACAAATGTTTATGTTTATTAAATTTGTTCATTTTTTTTACAAATACAAGACAATCCCATAAATGATGATGTACAAAATATATTTTAAAAAAAAGAAAGGTAGCAGAAAGAAGAATAAATCTTATTATATCTGCCCCTTTTTTCCAAGAGTCACATTAAACAATAATAATCTTCAACCAACAGTACAAAATGACTCTTTCTAATTTTCTAACTAATACAATACACATTACGCTATTTCATATATATATTTTTAACACATTCGTTTTGATCATTTTCTTAAATGTAAACATTGACTTGGCATTTTTAACTACATTCTCCAAGCCATTCCATAATCTAATTCCCTGGATTGAGGTAGAACGTCCCTTCAAACTAGTTCTGAATTGTGGTTTTACAAACATCTCTGTCCCCTTAAGATTATAACAACTTTGTCTTTTAACAAAATGCATTTGGATATTTAAAGGTAATGCATTATTTTGAGCCCTATACATAACTGATAAAATATTATAGTCTACCAAATCATGGAACTTCAATAACTTCAGTTGATAAAATAATGTACAAATGTACATTAGGAACACTATCCATCCATTAATTATCATACATGCACACTTATCCCTATTACAATTTTTTAATGGAAATTAATATTTTAAAGACAAATACATTACATTAGGAACACATTTGGACACCCTAGGTCGTAGTTCAATGATCGACTTTGTTGTCGTCTCATCTGATCTGCGGCCGCATGTCCTGGACACTCGGGTGAAGAGAGGGGCGGAGCTGTCAACTGACCACTACCTGGTGGTGAGTTGGCTCCGATGGTGGGGGAGGATGCCGGTCAGACCTGGCAGACCCAAACGTATTGTGAGGGTCTGTTGGGAACGTCTGGCAGAGTCTCCCGTAAGACGGAGCTTTAACTCCCACCTCCGGGAGAGCTTTGAACACGTTCCGAGGGAGGCGGGGGACATTGAGCCCGAGTGGGCCATGTTTCGCGCCTCTATTGTCGAGGCAGCTTATCGGAGTTGTGGCCGCAAGGTTGTTGGTGCCTGTCGTGGTGGCAACCCTCGAACCCGGTGGTGGACACCGGCGGTGAGGGATGCTGTCAAGCTGAAGAAGGAGTCCTATTGGGCCTTTTTGGCCTGTGGGACCCCGGAAGCAGCAGATAGGTACCGGCAGTCCAAGCGGCATGCGGCTCGGGTGGTTGCTGAGGCAAAAACTCGGGCGTGGGAGGAGTTCGGAGAGGCCATGGAGAATGACTTCCGTACGGCTTCGAGGCGATTCTGGTCCACCATCCGGCGTCTCAGGGGGGGAAAGCGGTACGCGACCAACACCATTTATGGTGGGGATGGCGTGCTGTTGACCTCAACTCGGGATGTTGTGAGTCGGTGGGCGGAATACTTCGAAGACCTCCTCAATCCTACTGGCACGTCTTCCACTGAGGAAGCGGAGCCTGGGGACTTTGGATCGGGCTCTCCAATCTCTGGTGCGGAGGTCGCCGAGGTGGTTAAAAAGCTCCGCGGTGGCAAGGCTCCGGGGGTGGATGAGATTCGTCCTGAGTTCCTTAGGGCTCTGGATGTTGTGGGGTTGTGTTGGCTTACGCGACTCTGCAATATCGCGTGGACATCGGGGGCAGTTCCCTTGGATTGGCAGACTGGGGTGGTGGTTCCCCTATTCAAAAAGGGGGACCGTAGGGTGTGTTCCAACTATAGAGGGATCACACTCTTAAGCCTCCCTGGTAAGGTCTATTCAGGGGTTCTGGAGAGGAGGGTCCGTCGGATAGTCGAACCTCGGATTCAGGAGGAGCAGTGTGGTTTTCGTCCTGGTCGTGGAACACTAGACCAGCTCTACACCCTCAACAGGGTCCTGGAGGGTGCGTGGGAGTTTGCCCAACCAGTTTACATGTGCTTTGTAGACTTGGAAAAGGCATTCGACCGCGTCCCTCGGGGGGTTCTGTGGCGGGTACTCCGGGAGTATGGGGTACCAGGCCCATTGATATGGGCTGTTAGGTCCCTGTACGACCGGTGTCAGAGCTTGGTCCGCATTGCCGGCAGTAAGTCAGGCTCGTTTCCGGTGAGAGTTGGACTCCGCCAAGGTTGCCCTTTGTCACCGATTCTGTTTATAACTTTTATGGACAGAATTTCTAGGCGCAGCCAAGGTGTTGAGAGGATCCGTTTTGGTGGCCTTAGAATCGCTTCTCTGTTTTTTGCAGATGATGTGGTCCTATTGGCTTCATCAGCTCGTGATCTACAGCTTTCACTGGAGCGGTTTGCAGCTGAATGTGATGCGGCCGGGATGAGGATCAGTTCCTCCAAATCCGAGGCCATGGTCTTGAGCCGGAAAAGGGTAGCATGCCCTCTCCGGGTCGGGGAGGAGGTCCTGCCCCAAGTGGAGGAGTTTAAGTATCTCGGGATCTTGTTCACGAATGAGGGAAAACTGGAGCGTGAGATCGATAGGCGGATAGGTGCAGCGTCCGCAGTGAAGCGGGCGCTGTACCGGTCTGTCGTGGTGAAGAGAGAGCTGAGTCAAAAGGCAAAGCTCTCAATTTACCGATCGATCTATGTTCCCACCCTCATCTATGGTCATGAGCTTTGGGTTATGACCGAAAGAACAAGATCTCGGATACAAGCGGCTGAAATGAGTTTTCTCCGCAGGGTGGCTGGACTCTCCCTTAGAGATAGGGTGAGAAGCTCAGTCATCCGGGAGGGACTCGGAGTAGAGCCGCTGCTTCTCCACATCGAGAGGAGCCAGTTGAGGTGGCTCGGGCATCTGGTTAGGATGCCTCCTGGACGCCTCCCTGGTGAGGTGTTCCGGGCATGTCCCACCGGGAGGAGACCCAGAGGAAGACCCAGGACACGCTGGAGGGACTATGTTTCTCAGCTGGCCTGGGAACGCCTTGGGATTCCCCCAGAGGAGCTGCTCCAAGTGGCTGGGGAGAGGGAAGTCTGGGCCTCCCTACTTAGGCTGCTACCCCCGCGACCCGACCCCGGATAAGCGGAAGAAAATGGATGGATGGATGGACACATTTATCCATCCATTAATTATCATACACACACGCTTATCCCTATACTGTAGTGGGTTTGCCAGGGCTGCATTCCAAAAACTATAATATGCTTGGTTGCAGGTGAGCCCAAATATTATTGTTGTTTACCATAATGTGTCATTGGAAACTTCATAAACTGCACTCAAATATCCAATTGTTTCAAAACCCAAAGGGATTAACACTCAGAGAAAGTAGTTTTTAGAACATTTGTCAAGAAATGATCTTCAGCAGTCGGATCCCGGCAGTAGACGTTGCAAGAATGGTTCACTGTGGATGAATAAATTTGATTCTATATGAAAACATTTTTAAATAGTCACCGGATACATAAATTAAGCCTGTGTGTAAATTGTAACAGTCTTCAGTTCAGCCAATCAGCTCATCATGCGCCTCCGGTGTCGGTCTCCTCTAATTACCCTTCATAAAGTCCGGCTTGATGTGAACAACTGCTCCTCACCTGAGTTTTCCATCACCTCCACTCGGTCTCCACCGTCGCTGAGCATACCTTTAATTTTTGTATTTATTGTATGTTTGTAACTGAACATGTGTTCCCTGCAAGTTGGTGGTTGCTGGATGGACAGGTGGCTGTGTTCCCTGCAAGTTGGCATCTGGTGGATGGACAGGAGTCTGTGTTCCCTGCAAGTTGGTGGCTGCTGGATGGACAGGTGGCTGTGTTCCCTGCAAGTTGGCATCTGGTGGATGGACAGGAGTCTGTGCTGATGCCCAGCTGGACACCATGTTGACAGTCATAGTGTGTTTCACCAAATGATTCAGAAACCTGTCCCTTCTGTCAATGGTTAACAAACAGTATGGGCAATGAAAGTGTGTCTGTACAGGGTAGGCCACATCTGAAGATATGGAATTCTGCAGTAACAAAAAGAAATGAATAAAATTTAAAATAACATCTATATAAACTACAGATATGTTTAAACAAGAAATGGTTCATTCCCACTCAAAATAGAGCAAGGACACAGTGTAATGTAATAGCTACAAACATACAACAAAAATGTAATAACACATCAGGAAATATACAAATGATTTGTTTAAAAAAAGGCATGTCTGAAATGAATCACTTTATGTTCTTTAACATTATTCTTCCAGTTTTGCACGATTCAACAAGTAATTTTATGAGTCACAATGGCTTCCAGGTAATAAATTTATACAGCAAACAATTAATTAAAATTGTGAAAGTAATATTGCTCAAACAACCAAAGGGAAGTATTAACTAATTAATTAGATTTCCCCATTTACTCTGTAACTTTTGACACACATGTATATATATATATATATATATACTATTTTGCCGTATGTTAATACTTTTTTAGTAGATTTTGTTGATATGCAACCTAATGCGAGTAACTTTACTGAATGAAGAACCTATTTTAACCCATAAATAAACATGACACGCAGATAAATGTTGTTTGTTAGGTTTCTTCTAACATTAGTTTGTTGACTTATATACTATATTGTTGACTTATATACTAAAAATATATTGAAGTAGAGGGTACTACACCCACCTATGATGGCAGCTTGTAGTTTATTTAAAATAAAATAAAAAAGGCTTTCCAGAAATGTTGGTGTACAAAAACATATATAAAAAAAAGATTAACATTTAATGATAAAAAAACCACTATAAAACTGTTAAGAATGTAATAAATAAATAGAATAAATAAATAAATTATAGTGTAGTGTAGTTTCACATACCGTTATGTTGAACCGCAGGGGACAGCAATATAAATGAAAAAAGTTTTAAGATGGTAAAAATACCAGGCTACAGCGATCATGAAAATAGCGCCCCCTTCATTTCCGGAATGCAATAGCACCACTTCCGGGACTGACACAGCCGTCTGCAGACTGCAGCAAGTAATGAAAATAGCGTCCCCTTCATTTCCGGAGTGCAATAACCACTTCCGGGACTGACACTGCCGTCATCTGCAAGCTGCAGCGAGGACCCTCTCCTGTGAGACGATAGATCAGGGATATAACTTCCTTAAACGCACTATCAGAGCGTGCATGTATTTCCAACTGGCATGCCACGCCACAAATGCCACGGTCTGAACCGGAAGAAGAATGATGTGAAATCAGCCAATGAGGGAGGGCCCTTTATACACAGGCAGCCAGCACCCGACCCAATCATATCTCAGCACTTATGGTGCGTTCAAGGCCTACAGGGCACATTGCCACATCTACTTCTCACGTTCAAAGCTATCCACAACCTTGCCCCTCCTTATCTATCTGACCTCCCAAATCTCCATCCCATCACGCTCTCTCAGATCCTCCTCTTCACTACATCTCCATGTACCCTCTGCCCGCCTCTCCACCATGGGGAGCAGGGCCTTCACCTGCTCTGCCCCTCACCTCTGGAACGCTCTACCGCCAGACCTTCAAAACACCACCTCCCTTTCTCTGTTCAAGACTGCCCTGAAAACACATCTCTTTAGACTAGCTTATCGTTAATTTTACTAAATGTATTTTTAATGATTTTGTATTTTATATTCTTTATGTATTTTATATTTCAATTAGTTACTGCTGATGTTTGAACTGTGTTTGTTTGTTAAGTGTCCTTGGGTGTCCTGAAAGGCGCTTTTAAATAAAATGATTATTATTATTATTATTATTATTTTATGAGACTGTGCCTACATTGACAAACCACTTTTGTCTTGAAGGATCTTTGTGTAAAGATACACTTCCAAAGTCATGTGAATGTATGATTTATTTATTTAACCAGGCATATTCCATTGAGGTCACTGAGGCTTGAAGGCAGCCAAACATGCATGTTTACTGACTATAGGACAAAACTGGAGTACTTGGAAAAAATCCACACAAACGTGATGAGAAAAATGCAAGCTCCACACAGAAAGACCCCTAGTCCAAACCAGGGTTTAAACCCAGGACATTCTTGCTGTTAGGCAACAATGTTGTGTTGCCGTGTTTTGGTACAGGTACCATTCAACCCATTACACAGGATGATTCAAGATGCTGCATGTATTTGTTGGTCTAATAATTAAGTAAATATGGGATGTTGTTTCAATTTAACCAAGTTATTCCACTGTTTCTGACTTTTGCTAGTCATGTTGTGTGTTCATTATGTACAGGATACCCTGATGGATGCTCAATAATCCAGGTAGAAAAATCTAAAAAAGCTAAGTCTGGTCCTCTGGACATTCAAACAAAACAAAACAAAAAAGTAGAAACGTTTTGTCTTTCGTCCGAAAGACTTCCTCAGTCTGAGGTGCTGTATTCAGTGTTGCCAGATCTCGCAACAGAAACAAGCGGTCAGCTCCATGAAAACAAGCCCAATTGGCACCCACCCCATTGTGTAAAACAAAGGCCGTTTTTAAACAGTATAAACATACATTTATTACGGCATTACATATAACCAGCAAAATTATGCTTTGAAGAACGTGTCCAGTCTAAAAAATAAAAATACATTTTGCATTTTTATACAGCTGGTTTCTTGTCATCCGTACAAATTAAAAAATAAAATAAAAATTAAACTGCAAAGTCAACAAAAAACTTTCTTGAATCTCTATCCTGAATAAAATCAAAAAAGGCGTTCAATACAGGATCAACTGGACTTTATTTGTTGCAGAAAACGTTTCGACTTCTGTCCAGAAGTCTTTTTCAATTCTGAATGAAGCTGTGAGATTCATTCAGAATTGAAAAAGACTTCTGGACAGAAGTCGAAACGTTTTCTGCAACAAATAAAGTCCAGTTGATCCTGTATTGAACGCCTTTTTTGATTTTATCATGTCCTGGACGACTGAGAATCTTCACCAGCATCTATCCTGAATAATGCTCAATGAAGCAGGTAGAAAGAAAACCAGCATACAGGTAGGAAAAAACTTTAGATTTCTTAAAATTCTGTTTAAAAAGGAAAGACACACATGAGCCAACTCAAAACAGGTCAAGTGTGAAATCATCTTCTTTCCTTGTCCTTCCTGCCCCTTCAGGTCTGTTCATATGTAAAACAGAAATTACATATGGGGAAACTAGCATAAAGTCTGGCATGGATGAAAAAGATGTAAAAATAGATTTTACCTGAACTACAGTCCATCATCACTGTTTTCGTTTGCATCAGTCTCTGTGCTTCCAAGTGTTTCTTCCACAGAGTACATGTTACTGGTACAGCGCTCAAGCTTTGTTGGAATAAAGTATTTGCAACACAGACTTTGACTTACCAGAAGTCGTCTATATTCTGCTCATGCTCACTCGTCATTAACAGCTCTGTCACTTACGCCAACAGTACCTGAACGTAACATTTGCCTTGACGTAACATACGTGAAGGGGGGCGTGAAGGGACATACTACCTACAACTCGCATTACTGTTTGACAGAAAAACAAGCTCAAATAAGTGACTCAACGCCCAAGGCAAGCCCAAAAACCCGCCACAAGCGGCTCACCGAATTTATTAGCGACTCCAGAAAAAACAAGCCCAACGTTGCTTGAAATAAGCGGACTTGGAAACTATGGCTGTATTCAGATCAGCTCAGTCTCATAAATAGGACCCTCTCACAAGCCGTTTTCGCATTGGCCAGCCCTCAATGGCCCGGGCCGCCCCTGGTTTGCCCAGAGCCCGAACTGGCCCGCCCGCGTTCATTACGCATTATGTGGAGAGCAAGCCTTGAAGTGGGTGGGGTGTTCACTTGACGTGGGTGGAGTGTTCACTTGACGTGGGTGGAGTGTTCTTGTGTGCGCGCTTACAGTGTTTTAAGAGCGGACACGCCGCTAAAAAATGTTTGTTAGCTGAATATATATATTAGTGTTTCTGAGCTAAATTTTTGTTAATGACTGATTACAATTCAGCTTATGTTAGGACGTAAATAACACGAAGCGCGCACCCATAGCCTACAGAGCATTTCCGCCTTTCAGCGCGAATGCTGAAGTTCTATAAAATATAACTAATATTCTCTAACTCTTGCGCGTAGCCAGGGTTTTAAAATATAACTGATAATCTCTAAATCCTGCGCGCGCCAGAATTTTACAAGCGGCAAATCCTTCATAGGAAAGGTTGACTCCATAAAAACTGATAAGCCGCCGTGGCGTAGAGGGATAAGCTCTTGGCTTTAAGCTCACATTTTATCTTGACCCGTAGGCTACGAGTTCGAATCTCAGGTGGGTCAAGTTATTTTATGTTTGTCTTTTATTGGAGAAAATAAAAAGAAGTAGTTACTAAAAAGAAGTAGTAATTTTAGGGGTTTCTGTAGTTAAATATTAATGAAATCAGCTCGTGCTAAGGTTGTTTGAATGAGTCCCGCCCCTGCTGCAAACAACAAATTAAATGTGAGCAGTACATGACGTCAAACTGGGTCCGTGGGGCTCGGCCCGATAAGAACCACGGTGGAGATGGTTCCAAAACAAGGGCGGATCCCGGGCGGAAAAGGAAAATGCGAACACGCTGAACCCGGGTTAGAAGCAGGGTGGAGCCGGGGAGAGCCGGGGAGGGCTGGCCAATGCGAAAACGGCTACAGT
This sequence comes from Garcialebias charrua, assembly GCA_038048925.1. Classification (NCBI taxonomy): domain Eukaryota; kingdom Metazoa; phylum Chordata; class Actinopteri; order Cyprinodontiformes; family Rivulidae; genus Garcialebias; species Garcialebias charrua. The sequence continues at coordinate 16,530 of JBBPBX010019038.1, forward strand.
GGATCAACCAGTTTGCTGCTGACAGCCGAAACCAGCTGCTCACATGATCAAGGAGGACCATCAGCCTAACGATGGATCGTTAACACCCGAGCAATAACAGCATTGTAAGAGGGGGACAGTTGAACCCGGAGGCCTCCTCTGTTTGCTGTGTCATTGCTGTGTTTCAAGCCAAACTCCTGTTGGAATCTCAGAAGTAGGGTTTTAACAAGTGCAAACAGAGCATACCCATCCTAAACAATCTATTATAGTCAACAACAATCAAATGTTTTAGGCCAGGTGGCCAATTTGCTACTCACAGAAACAGCCTGTGGACAACCAAGGCCAAAGTGGTTCAGAAAAGGTTTTGTAAGTTCATTCATCCAGGTCATCATCATTATGGTCATAATGGTCATTGTTAACTTCCCACAGGCTCTCACACTGGTACATTTCCATCTTTAAATCACTCATTGGTTTGTTGCCTTCATATATCACATGTCACTTTGTCGATTACAGCGTGCGCTCTCAAGCCATCATTACCTGCAGCATCCCCTCATTGCGGACTGAACCCTGCAAAAAGGTTTTCTCTACCTCTGCTTCTATATCCTGGAACAACTTGCAAAAATATCTGAATCTGTCTAATTCAATCTCTCTATGGCATTTTATCAAGTCCAGCACAAAAAAAATCAATGCAGACATGTTCCTGTTTTTAGTATTTTTACCTCGTTTCATAATGTAGCTTCATTTTACTTTTTACATCACTACTTTTATTTACTTTTATTTAATATGCATCTTTTGGCTGTTTATTTCTGTGTGTACCTTTATCTGTGGTTTGTCTAAAACAGATCTCTCTTGAAAATGAGTTCTCGTGACTCAATGAGACTAACCTGTATTTAAAAAAAAGATTGGATGAATGAATGATTCCAGTCAGCTCCGCCTACATATCAGGAACTGCAGGAGGTGGTTAATGGACAAAACTGGAAAACAGATACTGGAATCTTTGATTTGATTTGATTTAATGTTTATTCATTCATTTTAAAAGAACAATACAAGGCAGTTTCATCAGATACAAGAATACAAGTAGGATAAAATGAAGGGAGCAGAAAGAATATGAAATCTTATTATATCTAGGGATGCACCGATCCACATTTCTCACTTCCGATCCGATACCGATACTTATTAACTCAGTATCGACCGATACCGATACTTTCCCGATCCGATACTGTTCAGGTATTTGACTCTGTATGATGAAACTTTTGCACCCAAACTATTCATTTTAACATTGTGTGAGATAAACCCAATGAGTCAGAGAGTCAGAGTCAGAGAGAATTTATTGTCATTTGCACCGCATGTAGTACATGTGTTGAAAACGAGATTATGTACACAGGGTCCCAGTTACATCCAACAACAAATGCAAGAGAAAAACAATAATAACATCTAGGATTAACTAAGAGAGACATCAGCTAGTAATACACTAAGCCCTAATGTAGTAGAAAAACATCATTATAAACAGCAGCACGAACATGAGCAGATGGTCACAGATGAACGCAGCAACAAGAAACAGATCAGCATCAGCATGATGTGACATTTTGCAGTGTTTATTCTTATTATTTATTTATTCATGAGTCTGACAGCCTCAGGGTAGAAGCTGTTCCTCAGTCTAGTGGTTCTACATTTGATGCTCCTCAACCTCCGTCCCGAGGGGAGTGGTGCAAAGAGTGAGTGTGCTGGGTGAGTGAGGTCTTTCATGATGCAGGTGGCTCTTTTTCTGCATCTGGAGGTGTAAATGTCTGTGATGGTGGGGAGACTGACTCCCACAGACTTCTGTGCAGCCTTCACCACTCTTTGTAGAGCTTTCCTCTCTGCAACTGTGCAGCCTCCATGCCACACGTTGATGCTGGAGCACAGGACGCTCTCCACTGCACACCTGTAGAACGAGGTGAGGACTGAGCTTCTCAGACCGGCTCGTCTCAGCCGTCTGAGGAAGTAGAGTCTCTGATGACCTTTCTTGATCAGGCTGGTGGTGTTATTGCTCCAGCTGAGGTTATCATTCATGTGTACACCCAGGTATTTGTAGCTGGAGACCACCTCCACCGCAGATCCACCTATATACAGTGGGGTGTGGGTGTGTTTGTTCCTTCTGAAGTCCACAATCATCTCCTTCGTCTTCTTCACATTCATGTGAAGGTTATTCTCTTTGCACCAACTCTCCAGATGTTCCACCTCCTGTCTGTAGCTGGATTCATCATTATCTGTGATGCATCCCACCACAGCTGTATCATCTGCAAACTTAACAATATGACAGCCTGGATGTGTGGCTGTACAATCATATGTATGAAGACAATGAAGACACTCTTAAGCCTAACAATAGGGAACCCCCCTATTGTAAGGCTTAAGAGTGTCTTCATTGGGTTTATCTCACACAATGTTAAAAAGGGCAGTCACAGATTGTGATTGAACACAAGTGCTCTTTGAAGCTGGATCGGAAAAGTATCGGCAGGTTTGATCCGATACCCGATACTTAAATAATGCTGGTATCGGATACCGATACCGATACTGGATCAGATTTGCCCCATCCCTAATTATATCTGTCCCTTATTTCACAGTTTGTTCAACCAATGATAACCTTCAAACTACATCACAAAATGAATAATTCTACTTAATTTTACTAACTGTAATACACAAACTACATCACAAAATGAATAATTCTACTTAATTTATCTAGCTGTAATACACAAACTACATCACAAAATGAATAATTCTACTTAATTTTTCTAACTGTAATACACAAACTACATCATTCTAACTGTAATACACAAACTACATCAGAAAATGAATAATTCAACTTAATTTTTCTAACTGTAATACACAAACTACATCACAAAATGAATAATTCTACTTAATATTTCTAACTGTAATACACAAACTACATCACAAAATGAATAACTCTACTTAATTTTTCTAACTGTAATACACAAACACACTAAGCTACATCATCAGTCAATATAAGTGTAATACACAAACACACTAATTACATCATATATAGTTTTTGAGCAAGTCCTTTTTGACCTTTTTCTTAAATGTATACATTGATTTTGCATTTTTAACATCACTCTCCAGAGCATTCCACAATAGACCTTTTACCAGTTGACGTCATCACGCAAAGCTCGCCTGAAACGAGCGTTCTGATTGGACGGCAAAAAGCCGAAACCGGATGCAGGGGGGTAGGAAGGAGCCGAGGAGCTTCGTAATGATAGAGAGTTGTAATTTAGAAGCTTGGTTTCTTAAAATAGTGGACAACAACTGGTCAAAATGCCTGAACATTGTGCCGCGGATACGAGAGGAGGTGATTGTGTGCGCTGATGGAAAATGGGGACAACTTTTTTTTTCTGTGACAGCATGTCACCGATGCTCCCAGCAAAACTGTGCGAATAACTTACAGAAACAGAGAAATGGCTGAAATGTTTTTAAAGTCAGACCTCAAATAATGTTAATAAAACATGTTTGTCTTGTGGAAACTACTAGTGTATATTTTTTCAACGCAGAAATAGTTCAAATGATAACAGCTAACAGTGTAGTGGTCTGTTCATTTTTATAGAGCTGCACAGAGTGTTTGATGCTATTTTACTCACCTGTTATTTCTTCAGGGGGGTTGAAGGAAGAATCTCCTTGCATGTCGCAGGTTGAAACAGGTTGAAACTTCAACACAGGCAGTGGACTGAGGAACAGCGAGGTCTCGTAGAACTAGCTAGCTGCTAGCTTAGCAACTGTCCAGTAGCATTCTGCTGCGGGAGGTTGTTCTCTGTTTTGTCTGTTTCCCATATCCAAGATGTAATGTTGGAACGTAATCCACGGAGCTTGGACCATTAATGGCCATGCCAGATAAAAAATGCTGATTACACACGTTGGTGCTTTGTGTCGGGGTGAAGTCCTGCCGGCGAAGCGCTTGAAGCCACATCTTCCTTCTTTTAGTCGCTTTACTCGACTTTCCTAGAGGGACGTTGTAAAACGAACAAGTCTCACCTTTTTCTTTTACTCGTTTACGTTGCCTGGAACAATTATAAACACAATAAAAGTCATATTTCCCCACCGCGACCACTGGCAGTAATGAAAACACTAGAGTAGTATTGACGCGCTCCCCCCAGCTTCCGGAAAATTCTGGAAATATGCGAGTGCGCATGCGCGATGACGTCAACTGGTAAAAGGTCTTTCGAACTCCCTGAATTGAGGTAGACCGTCCCTTTAAGCTGGTTCTGAATTGTGGTTTGATGAATATATCTGTCCCTTTGAGATTGTAATAACTTTGTCTTTTTATAAAATTTCTTTGGATATTTAAAGGTAATGTGTTATTATGAGCCCTATACATAACTGATAAAATACTATATTCTACCAATTCCTGGAATTTCAATAAATTTAGCTGAAGAAACAAGGTGTTTGATGGGTGACTGAAATGTTTTCTGGTGATTACTCTTACAGCTCTCTTTTGTAAAATAAAAACAGGCTTTGTAATTGTTTTGCACGCTTTTCCCCAAACCTCAATACAATAGATTAAATGTGGAACAATGATTGTGTTATACAACATATACAGAGCTTTATCAATTAAAAAATCCCTGACTTTATACAGTACTGCAATTGATCTAGCTATTTTTGTTTTAATGGAATTTACATGATGTTTCCATGTCAGTTTGTCATCAATGATGACACCCAGAAACTTCACTTCACTCACTTTACAGATCACAACATCTTCAATTTCAAATGGATCGTCAACAATTCTCTTTTTGTTACTGAATATCATGTAATTAGTTTTATCTAAATTCAAAGATAATTTGTTTAATTTAAACCAAGTTTGTATTTTTATAAATTCTGTTTTCATCATATCCAAAATCTGTTTTATGTCTTTACCCGAACAGAAAAATGTGGTGTCATCGGCAAAAAGAACACATTTAAGAAGTCCTGACACATTTACCAAGTCATTCACATATAAAATAAATAACTTTGGTCCAAGCACAGAGCCCTGAGGAACTCCACAAGTGATATCACGGAGGTCAGATCTAACATCATTTATTTGCACAAACTGTTTCCTATCTTTCAAATAGCTAGATACCCACTGTAATGCTGGTCCTCTAATACCATATTTATTCAGTTTTTCAAGGAGAATGGTGTGGTCAGTGGTATCAAATGCTTTTTTTAGATCAACAAAAACACTAACATAGTACTGTTTATGATCGACAGCATTGGTTATTTGTTCCATTAAATCCATGAGAGCATTGATGTAAAGTTTTTTCCTCTAAAAGTACATGACGTCAAACTGGGTCCGTGGGGCTCGGCCCGATAAGAACCACGGTGGAGATGGTTCCAAAACAAGGGCGGATCCCGGGAGGAAAAGGAAAATGCGAACACGCTGACCCGGGTTAGAAGCAGGGTGGAGCCGGGGAGAGCGTGGAGGGCTGGCCAATGCGAAAACGGCTACAGTGGATCAACCAGTTTGCTGCTGACAGCCGAAACCAGCTGCTCACATGATCAAGGAGGACCATCAGCCTAACGATGGATCGTTAACACCCTGATGGTTGTTTGCTATTCACAGAGGGCTGAGTGATACGAGCAATAACAGCATTGTAAGAGGGGGACAGTTGAACCCGGAGGCCTCCACCTCTGTTTGCTGTGTCATTGCTGTGTTTCAAGCCAAACTCCTGTTGGAATCTCAGAAGTAGGGTTTTAACAAGTGCAAACAGAGCATACCCATCCTAAACAATCTATTATAGTCAACAACAATCAAATGTTTTAGGCCAGGTGGCCAATTTGCTACTCACAGAAACAGCCTGTGGACAACCAAGGCCAAAGTGGTTCAGAAAAGGTTTTGTAAGTTCATTCATCCAGGTCATCATCATTATGGTCATAATGGTCATTGTTAACTTCCCACAGGCTCTCACACTGGTACATTTCCATCTTTAAATCACTCATTGGTTTGTTGCCTTCATATATCACATGTCACTTTGTCAGTGCATTTACAGCGTGCGCTCTCAAGCCATCATTACCTGCAGCATCCCCTCATTGCGGACTGAACCCTGCAAAAAGGTTTTCTCTACCTCTGCTTCTATATCCTGGAACAACTTGCAAAAATATCTGAATCTGTCTAATTCAATCTCTCTATGGCATTTTATCAAGTCCAGCACAAAAAAAATCAATGCAGACATGTTCCTGTTTTTAGTATTTTTACCTCGTTTCATAATGTAGCTTCATTTTACTTTTTACATCACTACTTTTATTTACTTTTATTTAATATGCATCTTTTGGCTGTTTATTTCTGTGTGTACCTTTATCTGTGGTTTGTCTAAAACAGATCTCTCTTGAAAATGAGTTCTCGTGACTCAATGAGACTAACCTGTATTTAAAAAAAAGATTGGATGAATGAATGATTCCAGTCAGCTCCGCCTACATATCAGGGACTGCAGGAGGTGGTTAATGGACAAAACTGGAAAACAGATACTGGAATCTTTGATTTGATTTGATGTTTATTCATTCATTTTAAAAGAACAATACAAGGCAGTTTCATCAGATACAAGAATACAAGTAGGATAAAATGAAGGGAGCAGAAAGAATATGAAATCTTATTATATCTGCCCCTTATTTCACAGTTTGTTCAACCAATGATAACCTTCAAACTACATCACAAAATGAATAATTCTACTTAATTTTACTAACTGTAATACACAAACTACATCACAAAATGAATAATTCTACTTAATTTATCTAACTGTAATACACAAACTACATCACAAAATGAATAATTCTACTTAATTTTCTAACTGTAATACACAAACTACATCATTCTAACTGTAATACACAAACTACATAAGAAAATGAATAATTCAACTTAATTTTTCTAACTGTAATACACAAACTACATCACAAAATGAATAATTCTACTTAATTTTTCTAACTGTAATACACAAACTACATCACAAAATGAATAACTCTACTTAATTTTTCTAACTGTAATACACAAACACACTAAGCTACATCATCAGTCAACATAAGTGTAATACACAAACACACTAATTACATCATATATAGTTTTTGAGCAAGTCCTTTTTGACCTTTTTCTTAAATGTATACATTGATTTTGCATTTTTAACATCACTCTCCAGAGCATTCCACAATAGACCTTTTACCAGTTGACGTCATCACGCAAAGCTCGCCTGAAACGAGCGTTCTGATTGGACGGCAAAAAGCCGAAACCGGATGCAGGGGGGTAGGAAGGAGCCGAGGAGCTTCGTAATGATAGAGAGTTGTAATTTAGAAGCTTGGTTTCTTAAAATAGTGGACAACAACTGGTCAAAATGCCTGAACATTGTGCCGCGGATACGAGAGGAGGTGATTGTGTGCGCTGATGGAAAATGGGGACAACTTTTTTTTTCTGTGACAGCATGTCACCGATGCTCCCAGCAAAACTGTGCGAATAACTTACAGAAACAGAGAAATGGCTGAAATGTTTTTAAAGTCAGACCTCAAATAATGTTAATAAAACATGTTTGTCTTGTGGAAACTACTAGTGTATATTTTTTCAACGCAGAAATAGTTCAAATGATAACAGCTAACAGTGTAGTGGTCTGTTCATTTTTATAGAGCTGCACAAAGTGTTTGATGCTATTTTACTCATTTCTTCAGGGGGGTTGAAGGAAGAATCTCCTTGCATGTTGCAGGTTGAAACGGGTTGAAACTTCAACACAGGCAGTGGACTGAGGAACAGCGAGGTCTCATAGAACTAGCTAGCTGCTAGCTTAGCAACTGTCCAGTAGCATTCTGCTGCGGGAGGTTGTTCTCTGTTTTGTCTGTTTCCCATATCCAAGATGTAATGTTGGAACGTAATCCACGGAGCTTGGACCATTAATGGCCATGCCAGATAAAAAATGCTGATTACACACGTTGCTGCTTTGTGTCGGGGTGAAGTCCTGAAGGCGAAGCGCTTGCCACATCTTCCTTCTTTTAGTCGCTTTACTCGACTTTCCTAGAGGGACGTTGTAAAACGAACAAGTCTCACCTTTTTCTTTTACTCGTTTACGTTGCCTGGAACAATTATAAACACAATAAAAGTCATATTTCCCCACCGCGACCACTGGCAGTAATGAAAACACTAGAGTAGTATTGACGCGCTCCCCCCAGCTTCCGGAAAATTCTGGAAATATGCGAGTGCGCATGCGCGATGACGTCAACTGGTAAAAGGTCTTTCGAACTCCCTGAATTGAGGTAGACCGTCCCTTTAAGCTGGTTCTGAATTGTGGTTTGATGAATATATCTGTCCCTTTGAGATTGTAATAACTTTGTCTTTTTATAAAATTTCTTTGGATATTTAAAGGTAATGTGTTATTATGAGCCCTATACATAACTGATAAAATACTATATTCTACCAATTCCTGGAATTTCAATAAATTTAGCTGAAGAAACAAGGTGTTTGATGGGTGACTGAAATGTTTTCTGGTGATTACTCTTACAGCTCTCTTTTGTAAAATAAAAACAGGCTTTGTAATTGTTTTGCACGCTTTTCCCCAAACCTCAATACAATAGATTAAATGTGGAACAATGATTGTGTTATACAACATATACAGAGCTTTATCAATTAAAAAATCCCTGACTTTATACAGTACTGCAATTGATCTAGCTATTTTTGTTTTAATGGAATTTACATGATGTTTCCATGTCAGTTTGTCATCAATGATAACACCCAGAAACTTCACTTCACTCACTTTACAGATCACAACATCTTCAATTTCAAATGGATCGTCAACAATTCTCTTTTTGTTACTGAATATCATGTAATTAGTTTTATCTAAATTCAAAGATAATTTGTTTAATTTAAACCAAGTTTGTATTTTTATAAATTCTGTTTTCATCATATCCAAAATCTGTTTTATGTCTTTACCCGAACAGAAAAATGTGGTGTCATCGGCAAAAAGAACACATTTAAGAAGTCCTGACACATTTACCAAGTCATTCACATATAAAATAAATAACTTTGGTCCAAGCACAGAGCCCTGAGGAACTCCACAAGTGATATCACGGAGGTCAGATCTAACATCATTTATTTGCACAAACTGTTTCCTATCTTTCAAATAGCTAGATACCCACTGTAATGCTGGTCCTCTAATACCATATTTATTTAGTTTTTCAAGGAGAATGGTGTGGTCAATGGTATCAAATGCTTTTTTTAGATCAACAAAAACACTAACACAGTACTGTTTATGATCGACAGCATTAGTTATTTGTTCCATTAAATCCATGAGAGCCATTGATGTAGAGTTTTTTCCTCTAAACCCATACTGACTGCTACTTAAAATATTTTGTTTATCAATAAATTGATCCAATCTGGTCACAAATAGTTTTTCTAGAATTTTTGAGAACTGTGGTAACAAGGATATTGGCCTATAATTATTGAATACACATTTATCACCATTTTTAAAAAGAGGAATTACCTTTGCTACTTTCATGTTATCTGGAAATATTCCTGTTGAAAAAGATAAATTGCATATATATGTAAACGGTTCAATAACATAACTCATTATTTCTTTTACGAACATCATATCCATGTCCACCCAGTCTTTTGATCTCTTGTCTGAGAGATTTTTTACCATTTTCATAATTTCCTCTTTGTTAGTTCCATTAAGAAAAATACTGTTTGTGCAGCTTTTAATTGAATGACACACATTATTATCTACTTTTGGTATTTTAGCTGCAAGGCTTGATCCAATATTTACAAAATATTGATTAAATTCATTTACGATATCATTCTCATCATGTATTTCTTTGTCATCTTTCACAAAATATTTTGCAATGTTCGTTTTCGCTTTATGACTTTTTAGAACATCATTTATAACTCGCCATGTTGTTTTAGTGTCACCATTACTCTTGTTTAATAAATCACTATAGTATTCTTTCTTGCATTTTCTTATAATCATTACCAATTTATTTTTATATTTTTTATATTTTTCTTCAGCTTGTTGTGTTCTCGTTTTTAAGAAACATGAATACAAGTTTTTTTTTTTTTACAAGCATTTCTCAACCCTTTAGTCATCCAAGGTTGGTCAACAATATTTCTTTTTCTACGATTTCTTTGCACACAATTCTTTTCATACAGAGCTTCTAAAATATTCATAAATTCATCATATGATCTGTTAACATCATCAATATACACGTCCTTCCAGTTTTGCTTCTGTAAATCATCTTTTAATTGATCCATAGCTTTTTTTGATGTGTTTATTATTTTTTTCTTAATTGTAACTTCTTTTGTAATGTTTTGATCATTTCTGTAGATAGTGAAAACTGGTAAATGATCACTTAAATCAGTTGTTAAGATACCACCTGTCACATCCCCATTTGTTATATTTGTGAAAATGTTGTCAATTATCGTAGCACTATGAGTTGTAATTCTTGTTGGTTTTGATATTAACGGATAAAGATTTAAACTATACATTGAATTTAGAAATGTGCTGATGTTATTTGAATCTGTTTTATTTCCCAGGTCAATATTAAAGTCTCCACACAAGAAAACTTTTTTATTTAAACTCTTTTCCAATAGTTGTATGATTTTATCGGTGAATATTTCTATATTTGATCCTGGTGATCGATATACACAACTTATGGATATGTTTTTAGCATTTTCGTTTAATATTTCTATTGTTATTATTTCCATAAGATTGTCAACAATTATTGACATTTCATTAATTATTCTACACTTTATTTCATTTTTGACAAATAGAGCTACTCCACCACCTTTTTTATTGTTTCTGTTTAAATGATATAATTCATATCCTTCGATGTGAACATTATTTTTGTTTTCATCATTAAGCCATGTCTCTGACAGTGCTATTAATGTAAAAGTTCTGTTTAACTGTTTTAAATAATCTGTTATTTTGGATATATTTGCATTTATACTTCTACTATTGATGTGAATAATAGAGAGATCTCCATTTGTTATATTGATGTCATTAAACTGTTCTTCATTATAGTATTCACAGTCTTTTATAGCAGGATAAAAGTTTGCATCAACCACATCTTCAACATTGTATATTTTAAACTTCTGAGTCTTCGTTTGTTGTTGTCATTTTTTATGTATTTGTTTGTTTGTTCATTTTTGTCAATTTTTGTGTATGAACATGTGATAGTGATTGGTGATTTGTCATTTTTGAGCTCATCAAAATGTGTCTAAGTCTTTCAGATCTTTTATTATTTTAGCTTGAGAATTTTTATCAGAGTCAGAGTCAGAGAGTCTTTACTGTCATTTGCACCGCATGTGGTACATGTGATGAAAACGAGATTATGTACACGGGGTCCCAGTTACATCCAACAACAAATGCAAGAGAAAAACAGTAATAACATCTAGAATTAACTAAGAGAAACATCAACTAGTAATACACTAAGCCCTAATGTAGTGGAAAAACATCATTATAAACAGCAGCACGAACATGAGTCTGTATGAGCAGATGGTCACAGATGAACACAGCAACAAGAAAACAGATCAGCATCAGCATGATGTGATATTTTGCAGTGTTTATTCTTATTATTTATTTATTCATGAGTCTAACAGCCTCAGGGTAGAAGCTGTTCCTCAGTCTAGTGGTTCTACATTTGATGCTCCTCAACCTCCGTCCTGAGGGGAGTGGGGCAAAGAGTGAGTGTGCTGGGTGAGTGAGGTCTTTCATGATGCAGGTGGCTCTTTTCCTGCATCTGGAGGTGTAAATGTCTGTGATGGTGGGGAGACTGACTCCAACAGACTTCTGTGCAGCCTTCACCACTCTCTGTAGAGCAGGGGTGCTCACACTTTTTCAGCATGCGAGCTACTTATAAAAAAAACAAGTCAAAAAGATCTACCCAATACAAAAATGCAAAACATATAATTATCTTCAAATGTATTAAGGATTCTTTTTATGTACAATGTACCTATGTTGATGTACCTTGCATAACTGAATAAGCCAATATTGCACAACACATGTAATAAATCAGGGGTCACCAACGTGGTGCCCGTGGGCACTTGGTCGCCCGTAGGGACCAAATGGGGTGATGGTGACAGCAATATAGATTTTTTAAAATTTATTTTAAAAAAAGATGGTAGAAACTGATCCCCACCCCCTTCTTTATAAGAATCTGGTATTTTACTTTAATTAATAAATGTTAAAAAATCATTAGATTTTTTTTAACTTTATAATGTCATCTCTAAAAAAAACTCCAGCAAATCTAAAGTGGTCCACAGGCCGCCAGTTGATAACCACAGTTGTAGCAGGTTGTTATGGCTCCGGACACGTTTAATTTAGTGAAGGAAGGCATAAAAATGGCTCTTTTGGTACGGAGATTTACAGCGGTGTATTTTACAGACTGTCCCTGAACGCAGCGCGAAAGTGTGTTTTGCAAACGCTCGCGCTGCGGGACAGGGAAACGTGCAGAGAACGGAGAGTAGTCAAGGAGGTTATGCTGTATGAACAGTGTCTCGTATGATTTTAATAATAAAGCCACATCAACTCCCAACCAGTATGTTTTAGCGTGCAGAGAAACATCACAGCGTCACTCACCCGGAAGATGGTGGGGGCGTTTCGCTTTGAAGTTGCTGCTGTCCGAACAGGGATTTTAGTTCCTCCACCTTTCTCTTTCTCACCTGGCTTTTGGGTGGGAAGTCCATGTCGTATTTTCCATGAACAGTCCGAAATCTGATTGTTTTAGCTTGATATGTTTCGCCGCGTTCCACCTTCGCGCCGTTGTTTTCAGAAGCTGCATGAGCATGACCTAAAGCTCTCATCTGATTGGCTGCCGTGTATGTCAATCAAGTGATGGGAGGATACAACTCAAGATTCAGTTGTCATCTGATTGGTTGCCCTGTATGTCAATCAAGTAACGGGATGTTTGATTGGCTGACAATTTTTTTAATGTCACGCTGCGGGAAAAAAAAAAAATAATATTAATGTCACGCTGCGATCGACCAGTAATGCCTCCGTAATGAGCAGGTCTGCTGTAGAGCTTTCCTCTCTGCAACTGTGCAGCCTCCATGCCACACGTTGATGCTGGAGCACAGGATGCTCTCCACTGCACACCTGTAGAAGGAGGTGAGAACTGGGCTGCTCAGACCAGCTCGTCTCAGCCGTCTGAGGAAGTAGAGTCTCTGATGACCTTTCTTGATCAGGCTGGTGGTGTTGTTGCTCCAGCTGAGGTTATCATTCAAGTGTACACCCAAGTATTTGTAGCTGGAGACCACCTCCACCGCAGATCCACCTATGTTCAGTGGGGCATGGGTGTGTTTGTTCCTTCTGAAGTCCACAATCATCTCCTTTGTCTTCTTCACATTCATGTGAAGATTATTCTCTTTGCACCAGCTCTCCAGGTGTTCCACCTCCTGTCTGTAGCTGGACTCATCATTGTTTGTGATGCATCCCACCACCGCTGTATCATCTGCAAACTTAACAATATGACAGCCTGGATGTGTGGCTGTACAATCATATGTGAGCAGAGTGAACAGAAGAGGGCTCAGCACACATCCTTGGGGAGAGCCAGTGCTGAGGGTTATGGTGGAGGAGGACCATAACTTTATAACAGAATTGACCATAACAGAATTTTTATGTACTTTGATCCATATGTTTCCGTTTCTTGTCCAAGTTTTTGTTATTTTTTTGCTCTTTTTCAACAACCTTGCTGCATGTGCAATGTTTGCGTTTTTTTAGTTAGGTGTTCATTCATGTAGACATTAGTGTTTATGAGTTTCTTTGACTGCATCATTACCCTGTTTCTTTGTTTCCTTCCAATGAATCTGACGACTACTGATGGTTTAAGTTTGTTAGCTCTATTGGGCAGTGTGTAACAGGTGGAAATGTCTTCATGTTTAATGTTAATGTTTTTGCTATTTAAGAAAGTGACTACCTGTTCCTCCAGAAACTGCAGTTTTTCTGGTGGTCCGTCTTCAGTCGTGGTAACGTCTGCAACTACTTCTGCCGATGTCCGGCGTTTAACCTCGAGTCCAGAAATTACCAGATTCTCGCCTCTTATGTATTGCTCCATGTCATCACACTTTTGTTCCAATTGAGCTAATCGTTCATCTCTGATGATCTCCTGAGCTTTCATTTGCTTCATCTCCTCTTCCAGTTCAGTAATGTTTTTTTGCTCAGCTCTCAAACTTGCAAGTTCCTCAGTGAGAAAGTTTATTGCTTTTTTCAATTCCTCCATTAAAGGCACGGTCTGCGATTTGTGGAAAGCCCTGGCACTTAGGAAAATTTTGAACAGAGACCTTTCTCCCTCCTCCCCCTTGTACCCTGGCTGACCTGCAACTCCTCCTCCACAGCTTGGCCTCTCGTGAACGCGCATGCATGTATACACAGTTGTAATGGCATCGGCGCAGTCACCGGTAAGAGGATGGACTATTTCCTTCTCAAATCTTTGCGTATTTGTAATAAAGTATCGTAAATTATGTACAGTATAACCCTTTCAATAAGTTATGTTATATTACTTTTCTGCAGTGTGTGACATTTTATCTGTGTTACGCATCTAGAGTTTTGAAACATTGTCAATGGTCTTCAGATGAGGAATTTACACCCAGAGGGACCTACGGTCCGAAGAAGAGGAAGCCAGCTGCGTGCTGGAGACACTCAGCTCCTGAGAAGAGTCAAACCTGGGTTGATGCACTCCAGCTGGACTTGTTCAGATTCTGGTTTTGTTACATAATGAGATTCGATGCTCACAGGGGGAGTTGATGAAAACAAACAGTTCTCATAGTCACCATGTTTTCATGCAAACATTAAATTGATGATTCTTCATGAACATGCAGTGAAATCAGTTTCTATTTGAAAGAACACAGCAACAAAATCTTTGTTTTTTTATTGATTTAGTTTATTAAAGCTGGGGTATGTAGCTTTTTTTATAAACATATTTCTGTCACTATCTATCTATCTATCTATATATATATATATATATATATATATATATATATATATATATATATATATACAGGTAGTCCCCGATTTACGAGCGCTCTGATCTGCGAGGTTCCAGACTTACGAGCTGCACATTTTTGGAAAAAACGAAAAAAATACTGAGTTTTCATGTGTTTTTTCACTTCAGTTAGCAAGTTAAGCATATAAACACACGTTTCCGATCATTTTTATGCACTCAAAAGTAGTTTTTAGATGAAAATAGAGTGTTTTTAGGTGCGCTAGCGAAAACCGTTCCAATTTACGAGCGGATTTCCGGATTTACGAGCGAAATGGCGGCCGTTCCAAATTACGAGATTTCCGGTTTACGAGCGCCTCGCTGTGACGGATCTCGCTCGTAAATCGGGGACTACCTGTATATATATATATATATATATATATATATATATATATATATATATATATATATATATATATATATATATATATATATATATATATATAT
>JBBPBX010019038.1:32870-44905 GCA_038048925.1 Garcialebias charrua
ATATATATAGTTATAAATATAGGTATCTATATATATAAATATATTTATATATATACTGTATATATATATATATATATATATATTTTTTAAGGTTCATTTATAAACTTCATCAACTCGTTTAAAAGTTATTTTCTTTTAATTGAGGATTTTTGGGATTGAAATTGCCCCAAGGCCACACCCTGCCACAGATCTTTGGAGGACACCCCGCTTGGAGATGGTCTTCAACTGGTCTCCATGGGTCAGTCCTCAGTGCTGGTTGATCACCTTCGGTCTCACGCAGGTGGAACCCACTGAGATGAGTTTGTACTCAGTGGTAGCTGTGCCTGGCCCCAGATGCGGCTGTTGGTTGCAGCACTTCCTCTCTACCACGGTCGGCATTTCTCTGCATCTACGGCAGATGCACCATGAAGGTTGTCCAGGTAAAGGAGGGATGGTTGCTGGTGAAGCAGGTCTGAAATGGCTGAGGACATCAAAAAAATATAAACGTAAAAAACAAACTAACATTGTTACTGAGGCAACACATTACATTATTTTATTAAAAAACAATATTCAATTTTGATCAGGACAGAAAAAAACATGTACTTGGGTACCAGTTCAATAAATTCTCTCAATAAAAGTTAATGAGACTAACTCGAAAGTATAGACAAAATCATATTTTTAACACGCACTAAAATACGTACGTTCAGTGCAAGTGTATGTTATACACGAACACAGAATTTTAATTAAGTCATCTTTTTAAAAATTCTTAAATTTATAAAGTTGTACTTTTTCTGTGACGCGGTTAGAAAAATAAAATAATAAAAAAATAAGCTTCAAAGTTATTTATTGTCAATATTGTGCGTCTGTATTATTCTAATTTTATGACCACTAAAATTGCAGCACAGAAAAGCCATAACAATGAACAAATACATTATATAAAAACTGGAGCGTGAGATCGATAGGCGAATAGGTGCAGCATCCGCAGTGAAGCGGGCGCTGTACCGGTCTGTCGTGGTGAAGAGAGAGCTGACTCGAAAGACAAAGCTTGTTGAGGTGGCTCGGGCATCTGGTTAGGATGCCTCCTGGACGCCTCCCTGGTGAGGTGTTCCGGGCATGTCCCACCGGGAGGAGACCCAGAGGAAGACCCAGGACACGCTGGAGGGACTATGTTTCTCGGCTGGCCTGGGAACGCCTTGGGATTCCCCCAGAGGAGCTGCTCCAAGTGGCTGGGGAGAGGGAAGTCTGGGCCTCCCTACTTAGGCTGCTACCCCCGCGACCCGACCCCGGATAAGCGGACGAAAATGGATGGATGGATGGATTATATAAAAACAACTATTAAACTTTGGTTTTTGTTTCTGCCTACCGTAATATCTGGTGGAAATACATTTCATAAACAATATTAGACATACAACCTTACCATCTACATTTTAAAATTGTGTAATAATATTATGATCACAGTTATATTAGTTGCAGTGCAAACCATAAAATAATCTTGACATAAATACAGTTTCCCCTTACTTACCTTGTTTCCAAAACCTGAATGGGAGTCTCCCCAAATTCACTACTTCTCAGACCTTCCCCAAAGTCATCATCTCTGCATAAAAACATATAATGTAGTTCAAACAATAATCAGATATTCTTTTCAACACATTTATCACACAATGACAAATTTATCTAACATATCAAAGCATGTAGGATGATTTAAAAAATAGCATCAAACAGCCATCTTCCATCCTGTTCTGCTGCTAGAAGTAAAATTTGTAATAATATTATGATCACAGTTATATTAGTTGCAGTGCAAACCATAAAATAATCTTGACATAAATACAGTTTCCCCTTACTTACCTTGTTTCCAAAACCTGAATGGGAGTCTCCCCAAATTCACTACTTCTCAGACCTTCCCCAAAGTCATCATCTCTGCATAAAAACATATAATGTAGTTCAAACAATAATCAGATATTCTTTTCAACACATTTATCACACAATGACAAATTTATCTAACATATCAAAGCATGTAGGATGATTTAAAAAATAGCATCAAACAGCCATCTTCCATCCTGTTCTGCTGCTAGAAGTAAAATTTGAACTTTTTACGCTCTCCTTTCATCCTGCTCATGTCCGCAGCAGACAAACTCGTCCACCCCACCGCAAGTTTTACAGATTTTATTCCAAAAATTAATGATTTTTGAGGCCCTTTATACAGGTAAACGTCCAAAGAGGTTGACATGTATGCATCAACAACATTTATTGTGTAGTAGAACTAACAGACTTTTCGATTTTGAACACCAAATGATCTGCAGACAATATGTGACTGGCCGTGGCAAAACCAGGAACAAGTCTCCCCTGGGTCATTTTGAGTTATTTACAGAATCTTAAAGTGTGGGTTCTAAGCTATCCGATGATGCCAAACACATGTCGCTCAAAAAAAAAAATGAAGAAGATACAGCCATTTCAATGTTGGCAATCTGCAAATAAGATTAGGGAGAAAACAGGCTTCAAAGTTTTGGAAGAATGTCCCCATTCCAGAAGCATTACCTGGGGGTGTTAACAATTGCTGTTCATTTACATTAATTTGCGTTAACCCAACCCCCAGAACTGACTGTCAACACAGACTCTGCCTAGGAAGGTGTGCAGAATTTCAGCTTTGCTGGCAAATAGGGGTATGAATCTCTCAGTGTCTGGAGAATTGATTTGATTCCGATTTTTGGTATCACGATTCGATTCAAAATCAATTTTTCGATTCAGAAACAATTTTTGATTCAAAAATGATTTTTCTATTAAAATGGTCATAAATTTAGTTTCAGCTTTGTAACTGACAAGCTGAAAAGAATAAACAACAATGTAAACAAATGGAGCATTTATTTAAAACAATAATTTTAAACTGAGAATAACAACAATGTAAACAAATGGAACATTTATTTAAAACAATAATTTTAAACTGAAAACATTAACAACAATGTAAACAAATAGAACATTTATTTAAAACAATAATTGTAGGTTCTGTACTTTATCAAAGTTTTTGAATCATTTGATATTCATACCAAAAATACAAACAAATAATACAGGAATGCATTAAATGCTGTAACTTGAATTACCAGTACTGTATTAGGTTAGCTTAGTTGCCTGGATTCCTCTAAAACAATAAAATAAAAATATAGGAACAAATAATTCATCCATCCATCATCTTTAACCACTTCTTCCTTTAAGAGTCATGGGGCTCACTGGTGTCCATGTCCAGTCATCACTGTGCGAGAGGCGTGGGACACCTGGACAGGTCTCCAGTCCATCACATACAAATAATTCAAAATATACAGACAAAAACAGACTTCAGCCTACCAAAGTGTAGTAACCTTTAACTCAAGCATTATAAGAGGGGGACAATAATGCTGTCATTGCTGGTATCACTCAGCCCTCTGTGAATAGCAAACAACCATCAGGGTGCTAACGATCCATTGTTAGGCTGATGGTCCTCCATCATGTGAGCAGCTGGTTTCGGCTGTCATCAGCCAACTGGTTGATCCACTGTGAGAGGGTGTTAAGACTGAGCTGAATACCAGACTTAGCTTTTTTAGATTTTTGTACCTGGATTATTGAGCATGCATCAGGGTAAAATTAAACATGTTTAAAAATTGATTTTGGAGCATTTAGAATTGATTCTGAATCGCCAGGACTAAGAATCCAGAGTCTTTGAAAAATCTATTTTTTCCTACACCCCTACTGGCAAACTTCCTTTTGATCTTTAAAAAAACAACATTAATACAAAGAATTGTATTTTATGTTATTGTGACATGTTTTACACATTAATAATGTTGATTGTTTTGTTACAGCCCACCCCAAAAAATAAGGGTCACAACTAGTCAGTGGTGGGATGTAACTAAGTACAAATACTTTGTTACTGTACTTAAGTACAGTTTTCATGTATCTGTACTTTACTTAAGTAGAAATAAATGTGGGTACTTTTACTTTTACTCCACTACATTTTACATGAAGTATCTGTACTTTCTACTACACTACATTTCTATAATGTGTTGAGTTACAAGTTGCATTCACGTTGCAGTTTTTTGATTTGTCATTAGTTTGAAAGTAAAAACATTAATATGGTACTTCTACTTTTACTAGAGTACATTTTTGTCTGTTTATTTGTACTTTTACTTAAGTACAGTGTTTGAGTACATTCTCCACCACTGCAACTAGTCAAGTCAAGTCAATTTTATTTATAGCACAGTTAAAACAGATAAACTACGTTATCAAGGTGCTTCACACACACAACATAAAAGAGGTTTAAAAATTTAATGAACAGTATCACACACCAATGGTAAAAATTATGATATTAACAGCAGTAAAAGTATAATAAAAAATGGTGTTAAAGGTACAGGAATGCACTTTATAAAGTTGATGACACTGGAAAAGTTTGTATAATAGCTGAAGATGTTGAGTAAACTCAGGAGATGCTTATGTTGCATCTAGGTTAGACAGGGGGAAAACAAAATAAAATAAGGCTTTACACACACCAAGCTCCTGCACAGACTTATTTTAGATGTCACAAAGGTGTTGGTGCTGGACATGACTTTTGTGTCATCAGGGCAGAAAGGCCTTATCTTTGCTGTAGGTCTTTTTTATTAAGCTTTTGTGGGCTGGTCGGTTTCCATCCATCCATCCATCCATCCATCCATCCATCCATCCATCCATCCAAATAATGTATTTCAAAGAAAGAAAGATAAGATTTCTTGTTTCACCAAATATATATTAACATGAAAAATAAATTCTAAAGATAATCTTACATAAAGATAAACAAAAACATTTTAGAGCAAAATTATCTGGGAAAAACAAGGCTATTTTAATTAAACACGCTGCTCCATTCAGCTTTTTTATCATGATGACAGCCAGCTGACAGCTGCGTGAGAACGGCTGATCCATCCGATCTTAACTGTACATTTTACCTTTTCAAACGGCCAGTTGAATCTGCATAATTGGTGCACCATTATCGTGCTTTAAATGTTAGTTTCTTTGCTGCGATTTGTAAAACCTAAGCCAATCCAACGCGTGTGATTGCGCGATGCGCTGCTGGACACAGACCATGGCTGCACGGAGCCGAGTGGAGGCTCACTTTACCGCAGTGGCTGGAGCGCATTGCGCGGTGATTACGCGTGTCTGCTTTGTCTAATGAAATAAAGATAGTGGATGGATGGATGGACGTATGGATGGATGTATTATGTATGGATGGAAACTGATTTGCTTGCGATTTGCTTGCGCACGCAGTAAAAGCTTTTTTTTTTTTCCTCGGGTCGGTCGGAAAAACAGCTGACAGCTCTGACGCTTTGATCGGCTTTATTTTATTATTTTCCTTGTTCCTTGTGTCCACTGGGCGATCTATAGATGTTAAGTAGCCATGTGCTTCTTTCAAAGCTGCACGTTATTGGCCGAAGCCAGTAACAAAGCTCTGATACCAGCCAAACAAGTCCCGCATGTTAATCAGCTGTGAGGGTCCCCGCCCCCAGTACGCAAATCACTGCGGCTTGGTTTTACTCTGAAAACAAACTGATTTCTAACACAAAGTTTAACAGTTTAAACACTTATAAAGTGTTTTTTAAAGCATGGGATGGTTTCTTCACAACTTCAACTGGTACATTTTGCAAAAAAACGATTTTCACTAATTTCTCAGAAGTTGAAGGTTTATTGATTTTTTTCTCAGTTTAGAGTTTGCCGACTTGTTCCTGGATTTGGAGTGGCTGGTCACATATGCTAATTGCTAGTTGTTGTGATCATGCCTCTCTTACACAGACAGCGCAGTTACAGTACTTTCATCATATCTGCATGCTGATCCACAATACAATAAGTTAGGATAACTAAATGTACGTATCGAAACAATACTGAGGTTGAATGAGTTAGCTGCTACCATTAGCATCACGTCAGCTGTAGGCCGGAAAACGGTTTTAGCCTGTTGTAGATAATATCATGGCATTTGCGCTATCACATGATTCAAGCAAAGACACTTACCGTACTTGTCAAGCAGGAAAGTTGCTAACTCTGCATCGCTTTGCAATCCTTTGAGCACCCGAAGCTCTCGCCACCTCCGCCATTTTGAAACAGCTACTGTTTGAGACGGGAACGTGCCCGGCTGCGCGATGCCGCTGGGAGAGGCGGGGGAAGGGCGGGGGAAGCTCGTTCATGAAAATAACTCTGTTTTTATTGGCTGGTTAAACTCAGGCCGCTCTGGTTTTTATAAATGCTATTTTAACCACCGAGAGACGCCAGAGGAATATAGTATTTCTCAAAGATTAGCTGTCTAACATCACTCTGTCAAAAATAGTGACAAATATGTTTATAAAAAAGCTACATACCCTAGCTTTAACTCCAAATTTTTATCCACCGAGTTTTGACTCACCGACTCCTGTCTTGGCGGCTCCTGTTTCTTTTTTTTTCCAGCACTCATCTCGCCTGCTTCTTCTGGCCTGGATACAGAAATTCACTGTTCCATAGCAACTCGCTCGCCGATCTGCTCCCGTCCACAGCAACTCGCTCGCTGCTCTGCTCCCGTCCACAGCAACTCACAATCTTCACAGTCAGCTGTTGATAATTACTTTCAATGATTACTTTCTGAATGTTTCAAGAGAATTATCAGATATTTTGCTAACAGACAAAATGTTGGCTCTGCCAAAGTTTTAGTTGAGAAATATTTAGAGTTTTAGGTATAGATTATGAATGACCATGGATGACAGTCACAGTAAATTTCAGCTGGATTTTTGTAAGAATTTTTTCATTCAACCTTTATTTATACAGACTAGCCTCGTTGAGTCACGGGGACTCATTTACAAGAGGGACCTGTCTCACTCACACCAAACAACCATCCACTCTCTCACTCACACCTAGGGTCAATTTAGAGTCACCAATCAGCCTAACATGCATGTTTTTTGGTCTGTGGGAGGAAACCGGAGTACCCAGAGGAAACCCACGCATGCACGGGGAGAACATGCAAACTCCACCCAGAAAGGCCCCCGGACCGGGATTTGTACCGGCACCCTTCTCGCTGAGAGGCAGCAGCTCTACCAGTCGTGCCACCGTGCTACCAGAATGGGGCTGTGGGCTCAATCCAATCCAAAAGCTGCCTGTTCAAGTCTAGATTGTTTCAGGATGGACATTTGGAATAAAACAATTGTTACATGTTTTGTGCGAGTTGGTCTGCCGTGGTGCATGAGCACTGCAGTTGGGAGCAGTCAATAGAAGCATAGTACAAGTCCTGTAATATTGTCCGTTTTAGTCATGTTGGTGTTTGCTACGTTTGCATAGCTGTGACAGATCTTAAATAAAGCTGACTTTATAAATACATAATTTATACAGTCATTTACACTTACAGAGCACTTAAAGAGCACTTAAAGAGTTTTTATAAAATCCATTGTTTGTTTTTCTATCAGACAATGGAAAACACACACATAAACAGAAATACCAGCAAAAACATGGTGTTGTGGCCTTCAGTAGCAGGTGAGCAAATAAACAACTATTTTATACAAATTAAAACTCTTTCACTCAGGTCTCAGAGACCAGATACAATTGTACATTGACGTATTATTATTATTATTTAAAAACAAAGCCATTTTTCCGAATCCACTAAAAAAGTAAATATTTGAATCAGGTTGGTTCTGGTTTCGGCAACATGGTGGCGCAACTGGTAGAGCTGCTGCCTCTCAGCGAGCAGGTCCCTGGTTCAAATCCCGGTCCGGGGGCCTTTCTGGGTGGAATTTGCATGTTCTCTCTGTGTATGCTTGGGTTTTCTCCGGGTACTCCGGTTTCCTCCCACAGACTCCACAGACCAAAAACATGCATGTTAGGCTGATTGGTAACTCTAAATTATCCATAGGTGTGAGTCAGAGAAGGAATGGTTTGTCTTGTTTGTCTGTATGTGGCCCTGTGATGGGCTTGCGACCTGTCCAGGGTGTACCCTGCCCCTTGCACAGTGATTGCTGGACATGGGCACCTGCGACCCCCGTCACCCAAAATGGAAGAAGCAGGTAAAAGATAATGGATGGATGGATGGTTCTGGTTTCTGAGCATAGGTTTCAGGTCTTGGGCTCTGGTCCCACCTCTGTCTGGCTTGGGTCTTGGGGGTCGGGTCTCTGATGCTTCACGGTCACTATTGAATGTTCTATTAGAGAAGCCACTTATGCATGCTCACAACCACACACATATAGATGCAGGGATGCATATGTATGCAAATGCAGGTATTGTATGTAGATATGTAGATGTGTGTGTGACCGCATATGCATGTTTATGTATGTATGTATATACATATAGGTATGGGTATATATATTTATGCAAAGCCATGAATATTCTAAGTTCTTTGTACATATGTATTTTGTTGCTGTGTTTTGTCCTGTTCTTTGCTGGTTTACAGACAGCGGTCCGGTATTTTTGCCTTGTGCTTTCTTTGTGTACATTTCTTATACTTCGTAGTCTTACGTTCCTTCTTTCCTTTCTTTCTATCTTAAAAAACCCTCCACTAGATAGTTATTAAAATAAATATTTGGAGGTAATAATGGTGTGGAGAGGATGGCTGTAAGGGGAGAAGGGAGGCCATCAAAAAAAAAAACATTGTCATAAAAAAAATCCCTGTCAAAATCACTAAAAGTACTCTTTACCAGTTGGCTGTCATCAGACAACTGGTTAATCCACTGTGAGAGGGTGCTATTTATAAGACTGAGCTGAATACAGCAACTCAGACTGAGGAAGTATTTCGGACGAAAGACGAAACGTTTCTACAATTTTTTTTTGCTTTGTTTTGTTTTGCTTTTTGAATGTCCAGAGGACCAGACTTAGCTTTTTAGAATACTCTTTAGCTGTTTTTCTTTTATCAGTTTTGATTGTGACAGTGCAGACAAGCCTTTAATCTTGTCCTTGCCTCTCCTCCACAGCCTTCCTCTTTATTCATGCTCTGTCCCTGCTCATCCAGCAATGGGATGCTACTATACCTGTCCTGCCCACTCACTAGTGGAAAATTAACTTGCTGATTTACAGTGTGATATTAGGCAGACATAATGGGCCACTAAACCAGGTAATATAGAACACAAATCTCTGAAATAGAAACACTTTGACTGCTTGTTGGCATTTGAGCATATGTACGTTCTACACATAAAACTGAGCTGAATGAATATTCATGCATGTCTGTAGTAAACCTAGTTAGTTATATGCCCTGCTTTGTTTACGGCTTTGCTGTACACTAATAAGCAGGACAACAATAAATCTGGAAATATTGTTTACTTATACAGATTGAAATTTGTGTAGGAGTGTGGTGTTGGGTGTCTATTCTAGAAGGCAATGGGTGAGGTAGAGCAAGGCAAACACAGAAACTGAAAAGGAAAGTGCTATGTATGTATGGTCATCATTGCATGTTCTTGAACAGTGACAAAATATGTGGTCTGTATTTAACCCATAAAAAAAGCTACTAGAGAGCATAAGCCAGTGTATGTCTTGTGCCGGTCCCAAGCCTGGGTAAATGGTAAGAGTTGTGTCAGGAAGGGCATCCGAGGTAAATCACTTTTGCCAAAACTATAATGCAAGTTCTTGTAAGCGACACCATATCGGATTGCTTGAGGCCCAGGTTGACAATGACTGTCACCGGTGCTGTTGACAAACAGGGTGCAGGTGAAAATTGTACTACTGTTAGTCAAAGACCACAAGGAGGAAAACATGTCAGGAGACAGAGGAAAGTCAGGTAAAGGTAGAGAGCTGGCTTACATAATGCAGAGAAGAAGGGTAGATGTTTTTATGACCAAGAGATGAAGTGGAAGAGCAGCAAGGCTTGCAGCATTGGAATAGGGTTTAAACTGTTTTATACGGTGGCCCTAAGGTGTAAATTGACAATATTTGAAAAAATAAAATTACATTTGAAAAAACAAAATTACATTTAAAAAAACGGAATTACAGGTACATTAAGCCAATGCGGAAGTGGCCGGAATCACATTAGAAAAAAACAGAATTACATTAAGCCAAACCTGAAGTGACCAAAGCGGAAATGGCCCGAATCACATTAGAAAAAAACAGAATTACAATAAACCAAACTGGAAGTGGCCCGAATCACATTTGAAAAAACAGAATTACATTAAGCCAAAGCGGAAGTGGCCCGAATCACATTAGAAAAAACAGATTTACATTAAGCCAAACCGGAAGTGGCTGAAGCGGAAGTGGAATGCTAAAATAATACAAGTTTCTTTTGTTTAAATTTTTATTGGGCAAGTAACCTGTGTAATCTGTGCTCAGTTTTAATTTGTCAGTCACCACAAATCATACTTTAATAAATTGGTTGCATGATTTAATTGCACAGTGATTTTTAACTATCGATAACAACCTTTAATTTGTTCAGACTCTAAGCATTTAAATATGTTTAGTTTCCCTGTAGGTGTAGCAATAAATGAACGAATGACATTACTGTCAGCGTACAGTAAAATGCACAATAAAATTAGGAGTATCTCCCATACAGAAAGTAATAAAAGCAAACAAACTACACCACACACACTACATATATAAACAGTACTTTACAAAAAACATACTAGTGAAGCTAGAATAGTGGTAGTTCCAGCAGTAAGGTGTTCTTAACTATGAATGCACATCTTGTAAATACTGTTGTAATGTTTTCTCATATATACAATAGTCAAACACTGCTGTAAACACACAACTTTATTTCATCCAATTTTCAGGTGGCATGCAGGTGCAACATGCCCATGGTATCATCACGCTGCTACCATCATTGTTGGCTGCAGGACCTGCATGGCAGAATGCAAGACAACGTGGTCATCTCAGGACTTGATGTTAGTGAGCGTTGGACACATCAAAGAGCTCCTAATAACAATGATCCAAATGAGTATGAATCTCAGGAAAAACAAGAAACTCTGGAGGAGCTTGTAGTTAATTTCTTACGGGACATGAACATGGACATAAACTATGAGGACATTTCATTCTGTCACACCCTGCCCAGTAATTCAACAAGATTCAAACCGTCAGTGGTCGTTAAGTTCATTAGCAGGAATACAAAAAACTATGTTATGCAAAATAGAAGAAATCTGAAGGGATCAGACGTTTACATAAATGAACATCTTACCAAGAAAAATGGAAAAATTGCAAAAGAAGCAAGGTGGTTAAAAAACAAAGAAAAAAAATAGCATCAACATGGACTAGAAATGGATACGTCTTTATCAAAGCAAAGGAAGGGTCTCAGCCTAAAATGATAAAAGAGCTGACGGATCTGGATGAATTCAAGAGATGAAAAATTACAAATCAATGAAACAACTCACAATCAAAATGGATAAAATATACAGTGGAATGAACAAATACATTAGAACATGACAACATACGAAGACTCAGAACCTAAAATATATAATGTTGAAAATGTGATTGATGCACATTTTTTTCCTGTAATAAAAGATAGCGAATATTATAATGAAGAGCAGTTTAATGACATCAATATATCAAATGGAGTTCTCTCCATTATTCACTTTAATAGCAGAAGTATAAATGCAAACATATCCAAAATAACAGATTACTTAAAACAATTAAATAGAACTTTTACGATAATAGCGCTGTCAGAGACATGGCTTAATGATGATAACACAAGTAATATTCACATCGAGGGGTATGAATTATATCATATGAACAGAAATAATAAAAGAGGTGGTGGTGTCGCACTATTTGTCAATAATGAAATAAAATGTAAATTAAATAATGAAATGTCAATAATAGTTGATAATATTATGGAAATGATAACAATAGAAATTATAAACAAAAACGATAAAAACATAATAATAAGTTGTGTATATAGATCACCAGGAGCAAATATAGAAATATTCACTGATAAAATCTTGGAACTAATGGAGAAGAGTTTTAATAAAAATATTTTTTTGTGTGGAGACTTTAACATTGATATGGGAAATAAAACAGATTCAAATAACATAAGCACATTTATAAACTCAATGTACAGTTTAAATATGTATCCATTGATATCAAAGCCAACAAGAATTACAACTCATAGTGCCACAATAATTGATAATATTTTCACAAATATAACAAAT
>JBBPBX010019039.1:0-16119 GCA_038048925.1 Garcialebias charrua
AGCAGATAATCTCTTATTAAGTAAACGAAAGCAACACAAACGGTGAGAATTTTCAGGTTTTCTATAAACTGAAAGCAGATACAGAACTATGCAAAACTCATCCCTCGCTTTTTATATTTTGCTTTCAAGAAGATTTTCCTGTAATATTTTAAAGCAATCCTGATCAGTAGTTGTTCAACCTTACTGAATGTCTTTCAAAGTATTTAGTAGATTTTGGCAGATTTTTCATTCATATTCAGCCCAGTTTTGGAGAAAATACCTTTTCTTAACTTGTTATTGAACTTACCTCTGACCTCAATGAAACTATAAATAATGCTCCTGAACTTGAGACATGAACCAGGGTTGTGATACAAAACAACATGAAACTTTTCAATTCCTCCCCCTTTCTGTACATAGGACAATAAAAATTAACACTGCATTACAATAAACACTCACAGTAAATGTCTCTGGCCGCAACTGACCTGTTTCGGACCTTAATTGTTGGTATATTTTTATTCTTTTTTTTTATATACAGTATATCTTGTGTGATTCCTTGTGCATGTTCCTTTGTATTGACACACTGGCACAACAATTTTCTGTGGGATCAATAAAGTTCTATCTTAACGGGCAACTTCAGAACAGATTTTAAATAGAATTAGTCACAAGCAACTTTTCACATAGCTAGCAAAAGTACTAGCTAGCTACTTAGCTAGCAATTTGTAAACAGCAACCACTTACACCATTTGTTCCTACAATTAACTTGCAAAGAGCTAACAAAATTTCTAGAAGCTATCCAACTACCATAGTAATTGTGTCACCCTAGAAATGTCTCGCAAAGGTACAGTTGGTCACATTTTATTAACAGCCATCCAGGGCTTACTTGGGAACTCTCTTATTTTGACAGGGTACGTTCTGGCAACTGTTTAGTCCGGTAACTCTCAGGCTTACTAAAAATAAGGTTATGAACAGACTGCCTTGAACGAATAAGACTTATATTAGAATATGTAAACTGAAAATAATTACATAAACACTCATTTTAAACACAACAGCCACTTACAAGCTTCCTAATACCACATACGATCAATCACCCCTTCAAGTGAAGCATTTCCACCTCTACCTTTAAAAAAGTCTCCGCCCCTAAAAAAATGGTGGGGGTGAGTGCCGAGCTAACCAGGCAGTCGTATGCAAGCAGGAGACCACAGGCAGTGGCCAAAAACAAATAGAGGAGGCACCTGGAAGGTTTCACATGTGGAGTTGGGCAGTGAATTAAACGAAGAGATTGAACCGTCAAGTAATGGGGAGGGGGGGAGGATGCAAGTGTTTAAAAATGTAGGTAAACATAGATGTTTAACAACCCGTTAAAATAGAACAAAATGCAGGAAATCGCAACTACTTTATTCAAAATTTTCTGGGGGAGGACCCCCAGACACCCCCCACCCCCAGCCGGCCTGCCTGCTATTTGCGCTCCAGCGTCGAATGGTTTACAAATTAAGCCCTGCAGCTAGCTAACTAAAACGTATTAACTAGCTAATTAGCTAGTAGGTTAGCTGCTGTAAGCCTCTTACAAAAATAAAGTACAGTATTCACATTTTTCCTTTGAATAAAAAATAAAAACAGTTTGACACAACATATTATTTTAGGACCAACAAGATGATTCCCAAACAGATGTTAGCTGAAAACGTAGCATTCAGTAGACGACTGAAAGAAGATCGTCTTTTAAGTCTCGTGTCAGATTTTTGCTGAGTTTTTTCCTGTGGCTTGAAGATAAAACTTTTAAATACTGCTTAATTGTTTTGAATATCTCTTAGGTCCAACACTTCTTTTGTTCACCGCTTGTCCACTTTCCTCAATCTTAAGCATATGCTGTAGGGTCACCAACATGGTGCCCGCGGGCACCCGGGTGCCCCCAAGGACCTTTGAGGTGCCCTCGGACCTGTTCTAAAAATAGCACAACTCACTACTAAGCTGCATTTAAAATTTCATTTTATTCAGTTGTTGTTCTTTTTTTGTACATACTGTATATTTTAAAATGTCCATCTTAAAAATATGTTCTTAAAAATATGTTCATTATACATTTTTTTCAATTTACGCTTTATTTCCTAAGAGCTTATCAAACTGGTGCCCTTTGTATGACTCCATACCCACGAAGTAGCTCTCAGTTTCAAAAAGGTTGGTGACCCCTGCTGCAGAATAAACACAAACCGCACGATATGCTGTCCCAGTAACTCGTTTTCTATTGTGTGGACTGAAAACAAGTCAAAATGCAGCCAAACCCATCTCCAAAAAACTTTGAGAAACAGTTCGAATGCTCAGAAAAGTAGTGATCCAAACTACTTTTGAAAAGATACAAAAATATTTTGTATCTTCTATTTTCTGCATCTATTGCTCCTTGTAAAATGAAAAACAGGGGTAATTTCATCAAAGTTCATGCTCAGTAATCAGGTAAAAAAATCTAACAAAGTGAAGTCAGGTCGTGTGGACGGTTTCTTCTGTTCTGCTCAACAAAACAACACCGTCCAGAGGACCTGACTTCACTTTGTTAGGGGTCATTTCAAACTTTTGCTGTTTTTCTCCTCTCAGTACCTCACCTTGGCCTTGCCTTGGAAGTTGAAGGTGAGAACGTACTCGCCCGGCCTCGTCTCACTCTGACGAATCACGAAGAGCCCGTGACTCCTGGCTCCACCAGCAAGCACCAGCTGGGCCGCTCGCACACGAGACAGCGTACCATGGAACCATGGGTAGCCCATCAAGCTGGCATCACCATCTGATTCTTTAGCTCCTTCGCCAACGCCTGATACACAAACTAATATTTATTGAGTTTCCTCTTTATTTGACTGTTTTACTTACGTTGATGCTTGACCTTGTGTCGTTACCTGCAGATGAGTTGGAGCTCTGGGCCTCGGGTGACTGGAGGAAGCGCTCTAAAGGCATGTGCGACGGGTGCTGGGTGAAGGGAAGTTCCCTGCAGCGAACTGAAGGGGCACTATAATGATCTGCTGTAGGACACGACCTCTCCGGAACCCGATACACACCTGAAAATGTTTGGACAAATGAAGATTAGTCAGGATGAAAGCATGTAAATGTTATGCGGCCGCGCAGCGGAGCGTCCAGTCTTCGCTCACCTTCGGAAAGCAGCTCGCAGCTGCAGGACGCCACCATGGAGCAGTCTTTAGAGGCCTGACCGTGAGGACATGACGCCAGCTCGATGTCATCGCCGCTGTCTCTATACCCAAGCAGGCAGGTCAGGATAACCACGAGAGCGTATACACACACAGGCAAACAAACATCACTATGTCCTAACACAACTCTGCACACATCCACTCCCAACAAACGGTCACAAATAATCGTTCTGTTTACATCGCTGAGCTTCATCGACAAAATGCTCACTAATCCCGAACAACTGGGGCAGATGTTTGCGCTCAAACAGGCTGTCAAAAATGCCACTAACTGGATGATTAATGACTGTTTCCTTTCCTCTTCCCATCCACTCTCCGTCTTCAGCGAACAGCAAATATTTATGTGTTGGTTTACCCGGGGTCTATGCAGTCCTGGATATCAGCAACCCATGAATTTTTCTGCAGTGAGTCGATGGTTTCCAGGATGTATTCGCCCCCGTTTTCCACCTGTGGAAGCAGCCAAACACAGCAATCACACACTGAGCGCCGTTCAGACCTGCACGGTTTCCCAACATCTTATTTACAAGAGCAGTTTTGTTGAGCACAGAATTTTTTTTTGTGTCATTTGGGAGATTCGGCTAATGCAGGTGCAGTTGGTTATAGGTGGCTCGTGCAGAAACATACCTTAAGAACGAAAGTGTTGTCTTTGTCAGGCATCTCCAGTGGCATGGTGGTCCTCACCTCCACGATGGCTGAAAGAGGGATGTTCACTTTGGGCTTTGACGACTAGAAGCAACAAAGAGACTCGTAAAAGCTCACATACTTTACCTGCTCCCCATTCAAAATCACATTCAAGAGAATCTTAACATGAAAGCTGTTTTCACAGCTGAGATGTAATAATAATAATGAATTCAATTTATAACGCACTTTTTCATTAGTGAAAATCTCAAAGTGCTACACACATTCATACACCGGTAGCGGCAGACTACCATGCAAGGTGCTTTCCAGTCCTACCGGGAGCAACTCGGGGTTAAGTGTCTTGCCCAAGGACACAACGACACATGGTGTGGGGAACCGGGATTCGAACCGCCAACCTTCCGATCGGGGGACGACTGCCATTACCACTACGCCACGACCACCCCATGAGATGTTACTGTTAAATTAATTTAACAAGTGCAACTCAATCAAATGAATCAAAGCGGAGTAGATAAAGTGGCATGTCATGTGGTATTACTGCTGAGTATTATAATGGTATTAAGTACAAAGTACAAAAAAACATTTTTTCTCACTCCTCTCATTCTGTTCTGACATCAAAACACTCTTCTTATGCTTTAGCATCTCATTCACTATTATAAAAAAAACATGTGAGAAATACCAACTTCCATGACTGACTTTAAACATGTGTAGCTGTTCTTGCAAACATCACAGTGTTTGAAAAAGCTAAGTCTGGTCCTCTGGACATTCAAAAAACAAAAAAACAAAACAAAGCAAAAAATTGTAGAAACGTTTCGTCTTTCGTCCGAAAGACTTCCTCAGTCTGAGGTGCTGGGTTCAGCTCAGTCTTATAAATAGCACCCTCTCACAGTGTTACACAACCAGTTGGCTGATGACAGCCTGAAACCAGCTGCTCACATGATCAAGGAGGACCATCAGCCTAACAATGGATCGTTAGCACCCTGATGGTTGTTTGCTATTCACAGAGGGCTGAGTGATACCAGCAATCACAGCATTGTAGGAGGGGGACAGTTGAACTCGGAGGCCTCCACCCCTGTTTAATGATGGGCGGTTTCTTTTCACAAAGATGGCCTCCTTTACTCCTCTCTCAAACCATCGTTCCTCTCTATCAAGGATGTGAACATCTTCATCCCTGAAAGAGTGACCGCTGGCCTGGAGATGAGTGTAGACTGCAGAGTCCTGCTGCATCTAAGGTTGAATCGCAAGTGGTTCCTGTAGTCCGCCCTCTTCCTAGCTGTTTTCTCAAACTCTCTAACAAGTTTGAGGCAATCCTGGCCAAAGTGGTTCAAAATACCCTGATGCATGCTCAATAATCCAGGTAGAAAAATCTAAAAAAGCTAAGTCTGGTCCTCTGGACATTCAAAAAACAAAAAAACAAAACAAAGCAAAAAATTGTAGAAACGTTTCGTCTTTCGTCCGAAAGACTTCCTCAGTCTGAGGTGCTGGGTTCAGCTCAGTCTTATAAATAGCACCCTCTCACAGTGTTACACAACCAGTTGGCTGATGACAGCCTGAAACCAGCTGCTCACATGATCAAGGAGGACCATCAGCCTAACAATGGATCGTTAGCACCCTGATGGTTGTTTGCTATTCACAGAGGGCTGAGTGATACCAGCAATCACAGCATTGTAGGAGGGGGACAGTTGAACTCGGAGGCCTCCACCCCTGTTTAATGATGGGCGGTTTCTTTTCACAAAGATGGCCTCCTTTACTCCTCTCTCAAACCATCGTTCCTCTCTATCAAGGATGTGAACATCTTCATCCCTGAAAGAGTGACCGCTGGCCTGGAGATGAGTGTAGACTGCAGAGTCCTGCTGCATCTAAGGTTGAATCGCAAGTGGTTCCTGTAGTCCGCCCTCTTCCTAGCTGTTTTCTCAAACTCTCTAACAAGTTTGAGGCAATCCTGGCCAAAGTGGTTCAAAATACCCTGATGCATGCTCAATAATCCAGGTAGAAAAATCTAAAAAAGCTAAGTCTGGTCCTCTGGACATTCAAAAAACAAAAAAACAAAACAAAGCAAAAAATTGTAGAAACGTTTCGTCTTTCGTCCGAAAGACTTCCTCAGTCTGAGGTGCTGGGTTCAGCTCAGTCTTATAAATAGCACCCTCTCACAGTGTTACACAACCAGTTGGCTGATGACAGCCTGAAACCAGCTGCTCACATGATCAAGGAGGACCATCAGCCTAACAATGGATCGTTAGCACCCTGATGGTTGTTTGCTATTCACAGAGGGCTGAGTGATACCAGCAATCACAGCATTGTAGGAGGGGGACAGTTGAACTCGGAGGCCTCCACCCCTGTTTAATGATGGGCGGTTTCTTTTCACAAAGATGGCCTCCTTTACTCCTCTCTCAAACCATCGTTCCTCTCTATCAAGGATGTGAACATCTTCATCCCTGAAAGAGTGACCGCTGGCCTGGAGATGAGTGTAGACTGCAGAGTCCTGCTGCATCTAAGGTTGAATCGCAAGTGGTTCCTGTAGTCCGCCCTCTTCCTAGCTGTTTTCTCAAACTCTCTAACAAGTTTGAGGCAATCCTGGCCAAAGTGGTTCAAAATACCCTGATGCATGCTCAATAATCCAGGTAGAAAAATCTAAAAAAGCTAAGTCTGGTCCTCTGGACATTCAAAAAACAAAAAAACAAAACAAAGCAAAAAATTGTAGAAACGTTTCGTCTTTCGTCCGAAAGACTTCCTCAGTCTGAGGTGCTGGGTTCAGCTCAGTCTTATAAATAGCACCCTCTCACAGTGTTACACAACCAGTTGGCTGATGACAGCCTGAAACCAGCTGCTCACATGATCAAGGAGGACCATCAGCCTAACAATGGATCGTTAGCACCCTGATGGTTGTTTGCTATTCACAGAGGGCTGAGTGATACCAGCAATCACAGCATTGTAGGAGGGGGACAGTTGAACTCGGAGGCCTCCACCCCTGTTTAATGATGGGCGGTTTCTTTTCACAAAGATGGCCTCCTTTACTCCTCTCTCAAACCATCGTTCCTCTCTATCAAGGATGTGAACATCTTCATCCCTGAAAGAGTGACCGCTGGCCTGGAGATGACGAAAGACGAAACGTTTCTACAATTTTTTGCTTTGTTTTGTTTTTTTGTTTTTTGAATGTCCAGAGGACCAGACTTAGCTTTTTTAGATTTTTCTACCTGGATTATTGAGCATGCATCAGGGTATTTTGAACCACTTTGGCCAGGATTGCCTCAAACTTGTTAGAGAGTTTGAGAAAACAGCTAGGAAGAGGGCGGACTACAGGAACCACTTGCGATTCAACCTTAGATGCAGCAGGACTCTGCAGTCTACACTCATCTCCAGGCCAGCGGTCACTCTTTCAGGGATGAAGATGTTCACATCCTTGATAGAGAGGAACGATGGTTTGAGAGAGGAGTAAAGGAGGCCATCTTTGTGAAAAGAAACCGCCCATCATTAAACAGGGGTGGAGGCCTCCGAGTTCAACTGTCCCCCTCCTACAATGCTGTGATTGCTGGTATCACTCAGCCCTCTGTGAATAGCAAACAACCATCAGGGTGCTAACGATCCATTGTTAGGCTGATGGTCCTCCTTGATCATGTGAGCAGCTGGTTTCAGGCTGTCATCAGCCAACTGGTTGTGTAACACTGTGAGAGGGTGCTATTTATAAGACTGAGCTGAACCCAGCACCTCAGACTGAGGAAGTCTTTCGGACGAAAGACGAAACGTTTCTACAATTTTTTGCTTTGTTTTGTTTTTTTGTTTTTTGAATGTCCAGAGGACCAGACTTAGCTTTTTTAGATTTTTCTACCTGGATTATTGAGCATGCATCAGGGTATTTTGAACCACTTTGGCCAGGATTGCCTCAAACTTGTTAGAGAGTTTGAGAAAACAGCTAGGAAGAGGGCGGACTACAGGAACCACTTGCGATTCAACCTTAGATGCAGCAGGACTCTGCAGTCTACACTCATCTCCAGGCCAGCGGTCACTCTTTCAGGGATGAAGATGTTCACATCCTTGATAGAGAGGAACGATGGTTTGAGAGAGGAGTAAAGGAGGCCATCTTTGTGAAAAGAAACCGCCCATCATTAAACAGGGGTGGAGGCCTCCGAGTTCAACTGTCCCCCTCCTACAATGCTGTGATTGCTGGTATCACTCAGCCCTCTGTGAATAGCAAACAACCATCAGGGTGCTAACGATCCATTGTTAGGCTGATGGTCCTCCTTGATCATGTGAGCAGCTGGTTTCAGGCTGTCATCAGCCAACTGGTTGTGTAACACTGTGAGAGGGTGCTATTTATAAGACTGAGCTGAACCCAGCACCTCAGACTGAGGAAGTCTTTCGGACGAAAGACGAAACGTTTCTACAATTTTTTGCTTTGTTTTGTTTTTTTGTTTTTTGAATGTCCAGAGGACCAGACTTAGCTTTTTTAGTTTTTTCTACCTGGATTATTGAGCATGCATCAGGGTATCACAGTGTTTGTTTATATTATTATTATTATTATTGTATAGCGCCAAGTCACAACAGAAGTCATCTAAGAGCACTGAACATAAATATTCATACATAAAAAGTAAGTTAACATTATTTATCTGAGGAGCAGACTGCTTTGACTTTAACTCCATCACAGACTCTCATCTTGAGCAAGCATGAAGGAGACAGTGGAAAGAAAAACTCCCTCATGAGGAAGAAACCTTTAGCAGAACCAGGCTCAGGACAAGAGGCCATCTGCTGCAACCAGCTGGGTTTAAGAGGAACAGGAAAGAGGAACAGATACACAATGGCAGGTGGAGAATCACGTTTAGACAGAAATAATATCAAATGAAAAATATTCAGTTTTAACTATTTGTTTTAAGAAATTAGGTCAAGTTGTCCTCTGGTAGTCTAAGCCTATAGCAGCATAACAAGTCAACTATAGGATTTATCAAAAAGGAAAGTCTTAAGCTCAGTCTTAAAACTGGACAATGTGTCAGCCTCACAGACAGAAACTGGAAGTTGGTTCCACCAGAGAGGAGCCTGATAACTGGAAGATCTGTCTTCCATTCTGCTTTTGGAAACTATAGGAGCCCCAAGTAAGCCTGCAGTCTGAGAGCAAAGTGCTCCGTTAGGAAAATAAAATATGGAACAATAAGATCTGTATGCTGGTGGAGATTCTCAGTCGTCCAGGACATGATAAAATCAAAAAACTGCATAACACAGATAAAATGTAACACAAAGTAAGAGCTACACATAACTTATTGAAAGGGTTATACATAATTTACGATACTTTATTACAAATACGCAAAGATTTGAGAAGCAAATAGTCTATCCTTACCGGTGTAAAGTGTAAAAAATAAGATCTGTAACAAAAGATGGAGCTAGGGTGTTGAGGGCTTTGTAGGTTAGAAGTAAGATTTTGAATTCAGTTCTGGACTTGACAATAAGGCCACTAAACAGACTCCACAGATCAATGTTACAGTTCAACCAGACCGTTGATAAACTAATACAACGCCAAACTCTTACTGAGATAAAAACATTTAACAAGCAGAAAGCTGATGTTCCCCATCGCTGAGGGATTTGAATAGTGGATGTTTGTAGTTTTCAAGATGAGTGTTTTTCTGGACTGAAACTAAACAGAGAATGCAAATAAACCAGAGGATAAAATCACAGACTTTTGACAACTTTGTAAATGTGCCTCTCTTTGGGTGGCAGCACCGTTTTATCCCCTCTATTATCACCAAAAACAAGCATATACCATTAAAACAGTCTACGGTTTAATTACACCTTGTTTTTAACCCTGTAGGAGCCAAGCCAAATCTTCTAAAAACAGGAAGTGGATATTTTTTAACCTTTAAATTAGTGGTAAAGGTTTAAACACTGAAATCCACACAGCCTTTCTTAGCCCTCAAGTAAAAGAGCAAACACACAGTTAAGGATGTTGGTAAGGCTTTTGAAATTAACAGGGAGACAAAATAGCAGCAGCATTACGAGTGAGGTACAGAAGAAATACTTGCAGTGCACGGTTTGTGCACAGAGTCTTATTCCCCACATCGTCTCAGTGGCTGACAAACAAACACAAAACAGGAAGAGTTTATAAGAGGGTAAACAGAGAGCTGGCCTGCCCCGGCAGGAAAAAGAGGCACAGATCCAGACGATAATCTCAACAGATCCTGCGAGTGTGTTCCAGGCAGCGTGTGTGTGTGCGCTTTCATTTGTGTGCGTGCGTGGAGGGAAGCAGAGGCGGGAGCAAGTTGATCCATCTGGGGCGACACCGTCTTCATCTTGATCTGCATGTGCAGCTGGATGCCATCCACGCCCACGGCTCTTTTACTGGATCAGATGTCAGAAACCGCTTCCTGTTTTAAACTATCTGACCACTTCCTGTACCTCTCCATTGTGAGCCAGCCTCACTGGGAATTAAGACTGTGGTAGCTTTAAACAAATACAAGAACTAAACACTGCACTTTTCTATCTGGAGCCTTGATGTACTTACCTGTTCACCTCAAAGAGTTTTTTTACCAGACCCTCTTGGAGTGGTTTGGAAATGATATGTCAGATGTGTATCGTTACGATGCCCGCACCGGATTTATATGATAGCTGCTGCTATGGTAAAGCAGACAGAAGGTCCTGTTGATGTGACGACAAAACAGTCTATAGCAGAGGTCTGCAACATGTGGCTCAGGAGCCACATGCGGCTCTTTGGTCCCTCTGCAGCGGCTCTTTCAAGCTTTGACCAAAACTGACATAAAACGGAATTTTATTGGTTCTTATAACAACTGGAAGGGTTAGTTTTAGCAGTTTTCCTACATTACAAGGAGTAAAACATACGTTTACTTCATGCTTTATTTCTTTTAAGTAGGATACTTAATTTTTCTACAGTAAAAAAATAATAAATCACATAGGCCTGCATAGTTTATCGTTTTTGTTTTTAGAAACTGGGCAAAACTATATTAAATTTTCTTTCTTTACAAGAATCTTGTCTTTTATTTTATCTTAAAATGTAAAAATATCAGTAAATGTTAAAAATCATTAGACATTTTTAGTTCTATAAAGTCATTCCTGCTGGCCAGAAAAACGTCCTCCAACAAACTTAAAGTGCATCTTTCACTTTAAACACATGTAGTTGCCTTTTCAACCTAACATGTCTAAAACTCCAATTTTCATCAAAAATACGGATCGTATCTCAAAATAAAATGTGCTACTACTACCTTTTTTGTCTTCCCTCGCTACTCTGTCTAAAAATAGTGCCCTCAGCGGTAAACCAGAAGTGACATCACGGGAGGGGAACGTTTGTGCTTTAGCTAAGAAAGATATGGGATCGCACCAGGAGGAGGCGACAGATTGTAAAGTTGTTTTGACATAAGTATGTCATCTCTGACTATTACATCAAATATCTAGCCAAATAACTTCTAGATATATACTACCTAAAGCTAAAAATGTTTTTTATTTACATATAGAGATACAGCATTAATTACACCACTGATGGATTTAACTACATTAGCATAATCTATAGCTCCCTAAACAATTTTTTTTCGCTCCTAAACCACTCAGTGGATATTTTTTCTGCTGCCAGACAGTAATTATATGGGTTTTATTTACAAACTGATGACATGCAGAAGACATTTGAGATAAAATTCGATTTTTTAATTCATTTTTTAAGAGACGTAAATGTGTCGAGTTAGCATAGATTTAGCTCTGTGCATTTCGTAATTTATAGCTCATAAACCGCTTTAAACCATTTCAACCAAAACATAAATAAATTATAAGAAAGTTCATGCTCAATAATCCAGGTATCATATCCGATAATTCTCATTCAGGTCATCTGGACAGTTTCTTTTTTAGTAGAAACGTTTCACCCTCACTCCAGAGGGCTTCACCAGAAACCATCTTGGCTCCAGCAAACTGGTTGGTCCACTTAAGTTGTTTACTTGGTGGGGGAACAGCATGCTGGAACTACTCTGACTGATTAAGCCCTCTGGAGTGAGCAATGCTTTTCAATGGGAGGGCGTTGGTAACCACGAAGCGTCGTAAAGTGAGGCCGTCGTAACCCGAGGACTACCTGTACATGAAAAGTTAATAATGTTATTTATCTGAGGAGCAGACTGCTTTGTGTCTAACTTCATTTCAGACTCTCATAATAATGATGAGAGCAGCTTTAAATGTTCTAGTCATTTAAAAATAGCAGTGGCCATTTTAAAAGGTATAAAATTTGATGAGATAACGATAAGGAAGCATTAATCTGCTGATCTTCACATCCTGACCGCTGTCAATCATCCTTCTGCAGATGACTCTGTGGATTACTACAACCAATCTCTTGGGGAGCTCCTGGACCTACATGCTCCCTTGAAAACAAGACTGGTGTCTTTCTCCCGTTCAGCCCCTTGGTACACTGATGAGCTGCGCAAGATGAAGGCAACTGGCCGTGCTATCGAGAGACGTCTAAAATCATCTGGTCTCTCGGTACATAAGCAGGCGTACAAAGAACATCAGAAAGCGTACGCCTATTCTCTTAAAGAAGCACGCTCCAAATATTATTCTAACATCATCAACACCTGCCCTGGAAACTCTAAACAGCTCTTCTCCACAATAACTCGTCTGCTTAATCCCATTAAACAAACTCTTGAGGACTCTGCTCAAAAATGCGACCTGTTTCTTTCATCTTTTAAAACCAAAATTGACACTATCAGATCTCAGCTCCACAACCTCCCTGTTCTCAGTGTGCCATCTACCCGTCTGCATTCTGGGACCCTTAACAGCTTTGACGAAGTTGTTCAGAGTGAGGTGGAGGCCATCATCAAGAAAATGAAGCCTTCATCCTGCGCCCTGGATCCTTTCCCCTCGTCTCTCATAAAATCCAATCACTCTGCAATAGGCCCACTTATCACTCAAATAATAAATCAGTCTCTTCAATCTGGTCATGTTCCACTGCCTCTAAAAACTGCCATCATTAGGCCTCTTCTGAAAAAATCTAATTTGGATCCCGACATTTTTTCTAATTACCGCCCAATTTCACACCTCCCTTTTCTGTCTAAAGTGCTGGAAAAAGCAGTTGCTGCTCAGCTGCAGGATCACTTACAACAACACTCCCTGTATGAGAAGTTCCAGTCTGGATTCAGGGCAGCTCACAGTACTGAGACTGCACTGCTGAGAGTTACTAATGATGTCCTCTTGGCTGCTGACACTGGCTCTCCCTCCATCCTTGTCCTCCTTGACCTCACTGCAGCCTTCGACACTGTGGACCATAGTATCCTCCTCCACCGTCTTCATGTGGAGGTCGGTCTCTGTGACACCGTCCTGGACTGGTTTAAATCTTTCCTCTCCAATAGGCTGGAATGTGTTAGTCTTGGCAACGCCACGTCCCAGACAGTCTCTGTCTCCTGTGGTGTCCCTCAGGGGTCGGTTCTGGGGCCCCTGTTGTTTTCCCTTTACATGCTGCCTTTAGGTCAAATTATTAATCAGTTCAACATTTCTTTTCACTGTTATGCCGACGATACACAGCTTTACATCAGGACTGGAGCATCCTCATCTTCCACCTTGTCATCTCCATCTTCACTCACTGCCCTCTCTGCCTGCCTGGAGGCAATTAGGGCATGGATGAATCAGAACTTTCTTCAATTAAACTGCTCCAAGACCGAGGCCATACTGATTGGCACCCCTCACCAGGTACAGACATCTACTATAACAACACTTTCCTTTTCTGGACAGGACATCCCCCTCTCCACCTCTGTTACTAATCTTGGAATAAAAATGGACTCCAATCTTACATTTGAAAATCACATTAAGCTTCTGTTTAAAACTTGCTTCTTCCATCTTCGAAACATCTCTAGACTTCGCCCATCCCTAACTTTTTCCGATGCTGAGAAGCTCGTCCATGCTTTTGTCTCCTCCAGGCTCGACTACTGCAACTCCCTGTTTATTGGAATCCCTGGCAAAAACCTTCAGAAACTTCAATATATTCAAAACAGTGCTGCAAGGATCTTGTTGCGAGTTCGTAAATTTGAACATATTACGCCCATTCTTCATAACCTTCATTGGCTTCCTGTCGCCTACAGAATTCAGTACAAAACTGCTCTCATTACACATCAATGCTTACATGGAGCTTCACCAGATTATCTGAAGGATATTCTTATTCCACACTCATCCACCCGGTCGCTGCGGTCACAGAACAGTAATCTCCTTCACATTCCGAGAACCAAATTAAGGACCATGGGAGACCGGGCTTTCAGTGTGGCTGCCCCCCGCCTGTGGAACTCTCTTCCTGACTGTCTGAGAGCCCCACAGTCTGTGGTTGACTTTAAGAGCGGCTTGAAGACCTTTCTTTTCAACCGAGCATACTCTGCCTCCTCATGATTCTACTTTTGATCTTAGTTGATACTGTTATTGATTTTACTTGTTTTATTACTTGTTTTATTGACATTTAATTTCTGTTGCACCTTGTAGCACTTTGAGATTTTCATTAATGAAAAGTGCGTTATAAATTGAATTCATTATTATTATTATTATTATTATTAAATAATTTCCTTCTGAACAGGGAACATTACAAGACTTTAGTCTTACAGTAACTTGTAGAAATAGAACACCTGCATGTTTGATCAATCTGTCAGAGAAAGTGCAGACTGTGATGACAAATATGAGCCTGCATGGTCGAGCGGAGCTGCAAAAGTGTCCTTTTTATTTGCATGCATATGAAATGTATTCTTCACAGCAAGGTGAACCTTCAGCCTCCAACGTGTTACAACCAATACTCTGAAGTTACTACGCGTTATTCTGAGAGCTGCAAAGCTCAGAGTGGGTCATCTCGGCCCACTGTTGTGTCATAATGCAGTCTGTTAGTGCTGCAGTCTGCCGGCTGATTGATGACACGGGCAGGGGGTGAAGCCAGAGCCACCAGCAGGCAGAAGCAAAATTCTTTTGACTCGGTTAATTCCACCAACACTACAGCCTGCATGATGTTTGGATCTGTACCATGTGAATGGGAACAGAGGAACCTGCTCTCAAGAATGTAACTGCTCTGAAGAAGCTGTGGAGGATCTCTGCTACATCAAAAAAGGTGTTAGATACAGAAACAACTGAACTTTATT
Organism: Garcialebias charrua; assembly: GCA_038048925.1. Classification (NCBI taxonomy): domain Eukaryota; kingdom Metazoa; phylum Chordata; class Actinopteri; order Cyprinodontiformes; family Rivulidae; genus Garcialebias; species Garcialebias charrua. The sequence goes on from JBBPBX010019039.1 coordinate 14,864, forward strand.
TGTAACAGAAGACGTTTCGCTTCTCATCCGAGTAGCTTTCTCAATTCCTATTGAGAAAGCTACTCGGATGAGAAGCAGTTGTTTCTGTATTGAATGCCTTTTTTGATTTTATCAAGTCCTGGATGACTGAGAATCTTCACCAGCATCTCTGCTACATCCACGGCTGGGGCTGGTTCACATGCTTCATTTCTTTAAGTTTTTCTTGAGCTTTTCACTGACTTGGCAGCGTTCGAGTGACTTCCTAAATTATTTTGGTTCCTATTTTTCTGTTTCTCACAGCAGCGAGTTTGCCAGAGATAAGGAAGCAATCAAAATAAACACGAAAGAGAAACTGTTTTAAAAACCAGTGAAGCAGCTTCCTCTTGTTCTGCACAGTGTTTAGATATTTTCTCCTTCTCCCACCTGGCCTGACCCTTCCCTTCTGCGTGGCCTCGTCCACTTTCCCACCGGCGGCCACCATCAAAGGGCAGCAGCAGATTTGCTCACGCTCAGCTGCACAGCCTCGTGGCCTGCTTAAGGTCAGGGGCAACCATCTGGAAATCCCACAAAGTCAACCGTGAAAGGTGCGGGCACAATCGTGTTTTTGGAGCTGAGCTACACTGCAGCAGCGGACTTGGGTCACATTTTAATCCAAGACTTAGGAATGACCCAAACTAATGATTAATAAAGTGAACGTTGATCCATTTACACAATTATGCACCGTTTGTCAGCTGTCAAACTACTTCTGCATTCATTGGGTTATTTTAGCCATCAACTCAGTCAAGAGATGGGTGCTATGACTTTGGATTTTTGTAATCAAGTTTTTCCAAATATTTCACTTTATTTACAAAAATTAATCCCATAGAAATACATTGAAATCTGTACAATTCCTGAAAACATTAAATCTGCTTCAGCATGTGGGCTCATGTAATGTCATTTTACACCGTTTCATTTTTAACAACTATTCTGCTACCTTTAGCTTTCAGCTAGCCCTTTGCTAATTTTAGCTTGTGATTAACTCTTGAAATGTTGAGTTAGCATTTTGCTATTTTTATCTAGCATTGTGGTACTTTTGATTTTTGGGAGCCTTTTTATGTGTTTAGTGTCTAACTAGATTAATTATACTTAGCTGTTTGCTATTTTTTGCTGTTAACTAGCCTATTGCTACTTTTGACTTTTAGCTAGAACCTTGCTAGTTTCAGCGTTTTTGTGCTATTTTTAGTTTTTAGCTAGCATTTATGCTATTAATAGCTTTTAGCTAACATTTAGTTAAATTT
>JBBPBX010019039.1:16147-43544 GCA_038048925.1 Garcialebias charrua
CGTTTTGCTACTTTAAATTTTTATTTTGTTTACCTAGTTTTAAGCTAGTGTTAGACAGTGTCACAGTGTGTTAGACAGTGTCTCAGTGTGTTAAACAGTGTCTTGGTGTGTTAGACAGTGTCTCAGTGTCATAGACAGTGTCAGTGTGTTAGACAGTGTCTCAGTGTGTTAGACAGTGTCTTGGTGTGTTAGACAGTTGTAGTGAGATACCTTTGTCTCTGGAAACTCTTAAGTGGTACACTTTTTCTTTGAGCTCTTCAAGGGAAGAGTGGACACTATTTTTTACATTAATCTGAATCAAGATACAAATTTAAATCAATAAGAGACTTCTTTTAATCTGTGTTAATTCAAATATATCAAATGAATAATCTTGTGTTAGTTTAGCATTATTGTGTTCAATGTTTTAATAGTCAAAGACTGTTTAATTCAAACTGGAATTAGCAGCTGCACATCCTCTTACTATGAATGTGTAATGGTGCACTTTTTCTCTGACACCTGCAGTGAAGGACAGTGACACTGTTTATCTCATTTAGTTTGAATTCAGGACACTAATCACCTCAACAAGAGACTATATTTGTCCTAATTAATAATCAGAAGAATAATCTCCTGTTATGTTATTATCATCAGTAGGTTCAATATGTTGATAATTGAATGACATTGTTTAATCAAAGTGACAGGTCAACAGTGTTTGTTTAAAGTGTTAAGACAGTTTTTAATCAGTTTTATCATAAAAGCTGGTGCCTAAAACTAACACTTTACCCTCCCCTTCTGACCTAAACTAACCTCTTGACCTCTTCCTCTCAACCTCCTGATCTCACTCTCACTCCCCCTTCTTGGGCCACTGGCCAATCGGGAAGGACTGAGTACTGTATCTAGATCAAGCTCCCTGTAAAAGCAAGACTTCCTGGAAGTAGGCAGTCTTGCTGGAGAGTTTGAAATGTAATGTTTCTCATGAGAGCTGTTTGGACGTTAGTCAAGCGTCAAAGACTCGTCCATCAGCTAGGGTTGACAGTCTGTCGCTGTTACAACCCGAACCGAGCGTACAGCTCCAACTTGAATGAAAATTCCTTTTAAAGGTTCAGTATGCAGTTTCTGTAGAACTGCAGCACTTAGAAATATTTTCAACAGGCAAAGCATTCTGATCCCTCCCCCTCAGAGCCATATGTGGCTCTGCCCCCTTGTGGTCTGTTGAATTTCAAATTCAAGCTCTGTTTTTATTGGCTGATTCAAATTCAAGCTCTGTTTTTATTGGCTGGTTACAAACTCTGTTTTTATTGGCTGGAAAATGGCGGGTCACCTTTTCTTTTTAGAAATGCTTATTTACCACCTGGAGAAGCAAGGGGACAATATTTTTTTTAATTTTTTTTCAGAGATTACCTGGCTAACATCAGTCTGTCAGGAGGTAGTGACAGAGTGAAGAAATATGTTCATAAAAAAAGCTACATACTGAAGCTTTAAGGAATGTTTATTCTGAAACTCAACCGGAACCAGTTGCCACTATTTCAGTCCGATTAACGCGGACGTCCGGAGACATTGAAACGGTAAAACGGACAACCGGACCCGAGGGGAATGATCATCTCACGTCAGATGTTTTTCCAAGTGTACCGGCGGCTAGCGGGCGTCTGCCGGAAAGTGTGCCGATCTCTGGTTGCAACACATCTTCCCAAGATAACTCCCTTACTCTTACTTCCATTATATCCTCCTTCTTTCTCCTCCTCATTCTAAAACCTCTCCTTAAATTTATTCTTGCCAGTAACTAAACTTTAAGAAATACAGTATTTGCCTACAGATACTGTATAAAGTAATATGTCATCTCATTACTTGTTTCTGTTGTTCACAAATTTAATCTGATGACGTTAAGTTTATATGAAAATTTATCAAAACCAATCCGTTTGTACACATGTTGATGTAATTTATGATTCTGTTAATAAATGATTCATCTCCTGGTGAATTAACATAAATTAACATTTAATGCCGGTTACAGATGATCTGACCACACAATTTATTTGTTAATTCCTGAAAAAGAGAGAACTCATGAAATAATTGTTGATAAGGTTGTGTCAGGTATAACCTGCTCATTCTTATATCTAGTGTATTGGACTGATCAGTAAATCTTATCTCCCCTATACTATTACACAGTGTCTCAGTGTGTCAGACAGTGTCTTGGTATGTTAGACAGTGTCTCATTGTGTTAGACAGTGTCTTGGTATGTTAGACAGTGTCTTGGTATGTTAGACAGTGTCTTGGTATGTTAGACAGTGTCTCAGTGTGTCAGACAGTGTCTTGGTATGTTAGACAGTGACGGGTGGCCGTGGTGTAGTGGTAATGGCAGTCGTCTCCCGATCGGAAAGTTGGCGGTTTGACTCCCGGGACCCGCACCATGTGTCGTTGTGTCCTTGGGCAAGACACTTAACCCTGAGTTGCTCCCGGTAGGACTGGAAAGCACCTTGCATGGTAGTCTGCCGCCACCGGTTTATGAATGTGTGTAGCATTCAATATATGTGTAGCACTTTGAGATTTTCAGTAATGAAAAGTGCGTTATAAATTGAATTAATTATTATTATTAATTATTATTATTATTATCATTGTGTTAGACAGTGTCTTGGTATGTTAGACAGTGTCTTGGTATGTTAGACAGTGTCTTGGTATGTTAGACAGTGTCTTGTATGTTAAGACAGTGTCTTGGTATGTTAGACAGTGTCTCAGTGTGTTAGACAGTGTCTTGGTATGTTAGACAGTGTCTTGTATGTTAAGACAGTGTCTTGGTATGTTAGACAGTGTCTCAGTGTGTTAGACAGTGTCTTGGTATGTTAGACAGTGTCTTGTATGTTAAGACAGTGTCTTGGTATGTTAGACAGTGTATTGGTATGTTAGACAGTGTCTTGGTATGTTAGACAGTGTCTTGGTATGTTAGACAGTGTCTTGGTAAGACGTGTCTCAGTGTGTTAGACAGTGTCTCAGTGTGTTAGACAGTGTCTTGGTAGGTTAGACAGTGTCTTGGTGTGTTAGACAGTGTCTTTCTGTGTTAGACAGTGTCTCAGTGTGTTAGACAGTGTCTTTCTGTGTTAGACAGTGTCTCAGTGTGTTAGACAGTGTCTTGGTAGGCAGTGTCTTGGTATGTTAGACAGTGTCTTGGTATGTTAGACAGGGTCTTGGTATGTTAGACAGTGTCTTGGTATGTTAGACAGTGTCTTGGTATGTTAGACAGTGTCTTGGTAGGTTAGACAGTGTCTTGGTGGGTTAGACAGTGTCTCTGTATGTTAGAAAGTGTCTCAGTGTTATACAGTGTCTTGGTATGTTAGACAGTGTCTCAGTGTGTTAGACAGTGTCTTGGTATGTTAGACAGTGTCTCAGTGTGTTAGACAGTGTCTTGGTATGTTACGACAGTGTCTTGGTAGGTTAGACAGTGTCTTGGTAGGTTAGACAGTGTCTTGGTGTGTTAGACAGTGTCTTTCTGTGTTAGACAATGTCTTGGTGTGTTATGGTACGTCCAGACCAAACGCGTTTTCAACTGCAGGAGCGTCCAGTTTACATGCAAAGTCAATGGGGGACGCGCCTCCAGGCGTGTCTTGGCATCGGGCGTCACGTCACGTGCGTGTTGAGCGTTTTGGAAGTGGCATTTGAGCGTTTTCCGTGCACGTGAACCCGCGGCAGCCTCCAAAGCACGCCTTGAAAATGTTGATGATTTCGCCGTTCAAACTCGTGAACGCGTGTGTCAACCAATCAGGGAGAGTCGGGGGGAGGAGAGAGGGGGAGAGTCCGCTATGTGACGCGGAAACGAGGGGACGGGTATTGCGCAACTGTGTGACGTATTGTTTGTGAGACACGGAAATAACCCGAAGTCGTGTTCAAGTATGGAGGAGAAATAAAAAGGACCTTGCCTGGCGGAGTGCCAATGAGGAAGTCAGGATATCGGGTAAGTTTTGAATTGTGAACTTTTCACGTTTAGCAAGTTAAGCTCTGCTAGCTCCTCCCCCCCCCCCCCCGCCGCCACGCCGCCGCCGCTCACGTTCCAGTTTGAACACCACTGGGGTCCAGTGCGTCAACCTCGAGGCGTTTCGCGCTTTTTTGCTGTTGAAAAGCCGTTCGGTCTGGATGTACCATTAGACAGTGTCTTTCTGTGTTAGACAGTGTCTCAGTGTGTTAGACAATGTCTTGGTAGGCAGTGTCTTGGTATGTTAGATAGTGTCTTGGTAGGTTAGACAGTGTCTTGGTAGGTTAGACAGTGTCTTGGTAGGTTGGACAGTGTCTTGTTAGGTTAGACAGTGTCTCAGTGTGTTAGTCTCTCAGTGTTATACTGTACAGTGTCTTGGTATGTTAGACAGTTTCTCAGTGTTAGACAGTGTCTTGGTGTTAGACAGTTTCTCAGTGTTAGACAGTGTCTTGGTATGTTAGACAGTTTCTCAGTGTTAGACAGTGTCTTGGTGTTAGACAGTTTCTCAGTGTTAGACAGTGTCTTGGTATGTTAGACAGTTTCTCAGTGTTATACAGTGTCTTGGTATGTTAGACAGTTTCTCAGTGTTAGACAGTGTCTTGGTATGTTAGACAGTTTCTCGGTGCAATAGACGATTGAGTTTATTCATGTACCTTGGGTGGAACGTAGAACTCCAGCAGGAACTTCTCCCCTCCATCCTCCCTCTTTGCCTTCCTGAGCAGCAGGCGACACTTCTGCCACTGAGCAGCACCCATACAGTTTGTGTCGTCAGCCACCATGAACCTCAGTGCCCCCTCCCTCTGGATCTCCAGCTGCTCTGCCTTGTGGCCCTGGGAACCCCTGGGAAGTCGCAGCTTTTGAGACCACTTCTCTCCCCCTCCTGCCTCTCCACCTCCTCCTCCCCCGTTTGCCTTCCTGTTTCCTGTGGGGGCATCGGGTTCAGGTGAGGCCCGTCTATGCCACATCTCCTTCACCCCGTCCACGACACACAGGCTCATGTTCCTCAGGGAGAAGCCCTTCTTGAAGCGAGCCTTTGGGTGGCTGACTGAAACGTCCTCTGAGCTGCGAGACTGTCCCAGAACAGACACCTTGTGGGTTGTTTGTGGGCCTCGGGAGGCGGTGCTGGCGCCGCCTCCACCGTCTGTCCCTCCTCCGCTGTCCATACTGTCCAGGGACTCACTCGAAGCCCTGGTGTCCTTGCGCCTCTGGTAGAGATCGTGACCGTAGTTCAGAGGACACCCCTGGATTCCCAGGAAAGGAACAATGCTGTACTTTGGTGCCACACTACAGCCGTCCTCCCCCGGTGAGGAGGCTTGCTTCTCCTTAGCCTGGGTCAGCGCTGCAGAGAAGCACTCCAGGAAATGGTTGGTGAAATGCTGTGAGAAGCTGGCATCGGCACCAGGCGTGTCGTAGCACGGGTTCTCGGACAAAAAGCGCTGAAACTTGTCTGCGAAATCGGCAGCGGAGGCTCGGGCGTGGACCTCACAGAACTCTCTCCAATCAGGCAACGGGCACGAGGAGGAAAGCTCCGGGCTACCGGGCACCACCGATCCGTTCATCACTGGGCCATGCCAACCCGCCCAGGAGAGGCTGAGGAGAAGAAAGAAGAGCAGAGGATCAGGGTGGATGAAGGAGAAGTGCAACAGCTGAGGAGCAGTCTGCATGAGAGCTGGTGTAAAGAAAAAAAAGGTGTGAGAAAGAAGCAGACTGCCAACCAGATTGTGTCTGTCATTGCAATATTTATATCTGCATATCGAAAAACAAATCTTTGCACGTTTTCTGTCACCTTTACCAATAAAACATGGCAGAAAATCTAATTTTTACATTTCAAAATCACTTTCAGCTTTCAGAAAGTGCAGGCAATATGAGATTTGGATACTCAGGAGGACTTTCTTACAACTTTTGATCAACATTTCAGATAATTTTTCTCACATAATGTTCACTATAGATAGAAGCCAACTAACCACAACCCTAAACAGGAAGGAACTAGGTTAAGAAAATGGATGAATAAATAACTTGACGGGATGCCATTTTTACATAAAACATGTGAAATTAAAATCCCGATGAGCAAAATTAGTTTCTTCTTGCAAGAATTTTATTTAAAATACCCAGAGTCATGATTTACGGGAGGTTGGACACAGGAACAAAGACAAACACGAGTACCGGTACACACCTGAGCTAAATGGCAAACGTGGAACAGGTGCATGTGGTGTGCGGGAAAGCAGATCCTGACACCCATTACCTTTATGATGACAGAAAGAATATGCTCACATGAATGAGAAATGTGAAGTCATTAGTTTAGGGATGCCATTTGAAATATTTGAAGTGTTGGCCATAGATAAGAATAAAGGCATGCTTGATGGCTAAAATATAATTTTTGAAAAGGAAGAACATAGAGAGGAGCCAGTTGAGGTGGCTCGGGCATCTGGTTAGGATGCCTCCTGGACGCCTCCCTGGTGAGGTGTTCCGGGCATGTCCCACCGGGAGGAGACCCAGAGGAAGACCCAGGACACGCTGGAGGGACTATGTTTCTCGGCTGGCCTGGGAACACCTTGGGATTCTCCTGGAGGAGCTGCTCCAAGTGGCTGGGGAGAGGGAAGTCTGGGCCTCCTACCCCCACGACCCGACCCCGGATAAGCAGAAGAAAATGGATGGATGGATGGATGGATGGATGGAAAAGGAAGTACTGATTATGAGACATCTGTAATACAGTTTTATGATAAAACCACCTCAGGTGGAGGAGTTCAAGTATCTGGATATCTTGTTAAAAAGGAATGAAGCAGAAGATGAATCTATGGATCAGGAGGACCTCATCCTCAGTAATGAGAGCATGGTGAACGAAGAGATGAGTCGAAAGGCAAAGCTCTTTTAACTGGTCTGTCTACATTCCAGCCTTCACCTGTGGTCATGAGGTTTGGATCAGGACCGAAAGAACGAGAGCCTGAATACAAGAGGCTGAAATGAGCTTCCTCCATAGGGTGGCCAGACTCAGCCTTAGAGGTAAGGTGAGGAGCTCTGTCATCTGGGGTGAGCTCGGAGTAGAGCCGATGCTCCTTCACATCAAAATGAGTCTGTTGAGGTGGTTCAGGCATCCGATTAGGACACCTCTCTTTGGAGGTTTTCCAGACACGTCCCACAGGTAACAGACCCCATGGAAGACCCAGAAGGTAATGAGTACCCTCTCTGGTCTGAGAAATCCTTGGGGTCCCCGCAGGTGGAACTGGAGAGCGTCAATGGGAACAGGGAGGTCTGGTTTTCTCTCTTGGTCCTGTGGCTTCCCTGACTCGAACACAGAGATCAGCGATAAATGGAGATAAAACCCCTTCTCTAAACGTTATGCTTAAATATCCTGAACTCAGCTCACAATCTTTGTTGCAACTCTGATAGCATATTCTTTTACAATTAGTATAATTATTTGATATATCTTTCATTTTAAATCTGGCTGGAAACATCTCGATTAGAAGTAATACTAGTAATGATATCTAAAAAAAAAAAAAAAGAAAGAAAGACAGGGATGTCAAGAATGTATGTCAACAATCTCCAGGGGCACAAGTCCATCCAATACTTAAAAATGTGAACCAACCACTTACATTATTTTGTTTTTAAAGTCCTCCTACCAAAGTCCAACCAGCCTAAAATAACCACAGGTCTGTTCTGAGATGAACCTGGTCCTCTTGGGACAACATGTCATAGTGACCGAAATGTACCGGTATTTGAATCTGGATGAGGCACAAATATGCGACAGAGCCAGATTATGAGAAGCGTGTCATGATGACTTGAAGTCAGTTTAAGAATTAATTCAACGTGACAACAGACTGAAAGGAAATGACCCAGAAAGCTCCATCAACTGTTAGCGGCTCTGATTCTATTAATTATCTGAATGTTCAGTCAGAGAAGATTAACCACCAATGCAAACTGATCGTTGGGCTCCTCTTTATGTCCCATCTCATAATTTATAAATACTTTTTAAGATTTTTGTTTTGATCCCCTGCTCTGCAGCATGTTAGTTTAAATGAATCAGCTTTAGCCCTCTCTGGCTCCTGCTCTGCCAAACCGCATCACATCATGGCTACAAGTTTTCGCTACAGTGACAACCTAACACAAAGTCATAATGACATTGTGTCAGTCGCAACATCCAAGGAGCGTGTTCAACCCCCACACCCCAATCCCTCAACCCCCACACCCCTCTCTGCCTCTGCAGTCACTAATGCAGCATCAGTGAATGGTGCCAAACAATCAGGCACATGTTGCTTTGATTATTTGCTGCAAGTCACTCAGATAAGAAGATGTCGTGTGAGTGGACGGGCTGGGCGAAAATAAGCTGCGACTAAAACTCAGAGACCCCAGGTTTGTAGCTTTTCATCAACTAAATTGCACCTTAAACGTGCCCACCTAAACAAAATGATGTACATTTAAACTGTGGGCTTCTCAAAGCAGCTATTTCATGGCTTTTGCATGCGTCAGTGTGCCAGATAATAAAAAGAGTATCGCAAACAGCACATCATACGCCTTTTGACAAACTATTATACAGCGATCTATAAGGTCTGGACAAGCAAAGGCCTTGCTTTAAATTTGACCTTGATTTGTGACCTTGACTTCTGAGATGGGGTGATGAAAAGTGTAAGCGGCACTTGATTTAGTGATGATGCATATAGGTTAGGTTTATGTTTATTGACAGATGTAAATCAACACAAGGTCAACAATGCAATGGAATGCTCAAGAAGAGAAGAACTGTCTTGACTCTCCAAAAAACAACAAGAAATACCAAAGCGTGCAACAAAATTACACTGCCAGGCCCCAAAAAAAAGTCACCACCTGGATTTAACTAAGCAAATAGGTACGAGCCTCCTATTGTATTATTACTGCACGGGCAATTATCTTTCAGCTGACAACAAGTTATTTAACCCCAACTGGTGCAATGAGTTGCTTCTCATTTCTTAAACAACCATGTTGAAAGACACATCGCATGGTCGTGGAAAAGATGTCAGTCTGTTTGAGAAGGGTCAAATCATTGACATGCATCAAGCAGAGAAAACGTCTAAGGAGATTGTAGAAACTACTAAAATTGGGTTAAGAACTGTCCAACGCATTATTAAAAACTGGAAGGATAGTGGGGACCCATCGTCTTCAAGGAAGAAATGTGGCCGGAAAAAAATCCTGAATGATTGTGATCAGTGATCACTTAAACGTTTGATGAAATCAAATCAAAGAAAATCAACAGTAGCACTCAGGGCTATGTTTAATAGTGAAGGTCAGAGCATTTCAGGGCTGAACACCTCAATGTGTAACTGGCTGCTAGACTTCCTGACCGGGAGACCACAGGCAGTACGGGTCGGGAATAACACATCCAGCACCATCAGATTGAATACAGGGGCCCCACAAGGATGTGTGCTGAGCCCCCTTCTATTCACCCTGCTAACACACGACTGCACACCATCATACAGCTCCAACCACTTCATCAAGTTTGCGGACGACACAACAGTGGTGGGTCTCATCAGCAACAACGATGAGACGGACTACAGGAACGAGGTGAGCCGCCTGGCCTTGTGGTGCGGACACAACAATCTCACTCTCAACGTGGAGAAGACAAAGGAGATTGTTGTGGACTTCAGGAAGAGGGATGCCCAACATGCCCCTCTGACCATCAACAGCACCACAGTGGAGAGAGTGGACAGCACCAAGTTCCTGGGAGTGCACGTCTCAGAGGACCTGTCCTGGAGCAGGAACACTGCATCACTGGCCAAGAAGGCTCACCAGCGTCTCTACTTTCTCCGCAAGCTGAAAAGGGCTGGAGCTCCAACCCCCATCATGTGCACCTTCTACAGGGGTGCCATAGAAAGTGTCCTGACCAGCTGCATCACTGTGTGGTTTGGTGCATGTACTGCATCCTGCCGCAAGAGCCTCCAGCGCATCGTGAGAGCAGCTGAGAAGATTGTCGGCACCTCCTTCCCCTCACTACAGGACTTACACAGCAACCGCCTCACTCGGAAAGCCCTCTGCATGGCAGGTGATCCCACACACCCACTACACAGCTGCTTCAGCCTGTTGCCTTCAGGGAGGAGACTGAGGAGTCTCCAGGCTCGAACCAGCAGACTAAATGACAGCTCTGTTCATCAGGCAGTCAGGATGCTTAATAATAATAATAATAATACTTTATTTATAGAGCCCTTTAAAACAACCACAGCTGCAACAAAGTGCTGTACATAAAATCAAGAACATTTAAACACATAAAAATAAAACAGTTGTTAAAACATTAAGATCAATAAAAACAATAAAAACAGTGCAGAACAAAATCAGTCTGTGCTAAAAGCCAGTGAGTAAAAATGTGTTTTTAAAAGAGTTTTAAAACTGGACAGTGAAGGAGCTTGTCTGACGGGAAGAGGGAGATCGTTCCACAGTTTTGGAGCAGCAACAGAAAACTCTCTACCTGCTCTGCCTCCCCTCCCACTTGTACTGCCTTAACACAAAAAACTTTCACACATTACCACACAACACAAAGATTTTAACACTGGACTCAGTGTCATCAAAACGGGTTCTTCACTCAACTCACGGTCATGTGCTCATTCAGTTTGCACTACTTCTTATATTTACACTAATGTTTGTATTACATTACTACCTATAGTCATACTACTGTTTACATTCACTGTTTACATTTATTACTACTGTTTACATTTATTACTGTTTACATTTATTACTACTGTTTACATTCACACTACTTTTTACATCTACACTACTGCTGATCTAGTGGCAGGGCTTTTGACTACGGATCCGAAGGTCGCGGGTTCGCGCCCCGGCCACTACCCAGCTTGGGGTGTCTATGAGTGCACACCTATTTCTCCAGCTCCCCGGGCGCTTTCGGGCTGCTCACTGCACCACCTGGTAGGTGGTTGGGTTAAATGCAGAGACGAATTTCGTCTGTGTATGGGAACATACGCAGATGACAGGAATAGACATTATTATTATTATTATTATTATTATTATTATATATATATATATATATTATTTTTTACTAGCCTTATTGCATATGCCACTTTACCTCTATACCAATATCAACTACCTCATACATATACTGTGTACATAAACTTCATATGCTGCTTTGTCACTCTATTACAAATGTCAATGCCAGAACTTTCATTTTATTTTATAGATATACTTTTTATACTTTTATACTACTATGCAAAAAACTCAGGACAGTATTACACTTTTTATTATTTCATTTTATGCTTATGTTTATTAAATGTTTAGTGTTTTAGTGTTGGTGTAACTTTTTCATACTTTCATACTACTACTATGCAAAAACTCAGGACAGTATTACACTTTTACTTTTATTATTTCATTTTATGCTTATGTTTATTAAATGTTTCAGTGTTTTAGTGTTTAAATGGTTACTGTTGCACCGAGGGACTGAGAGAAATGCAATTTCAATCCTGTGTATGTCCTGTACAGTACATATTGCAGTTTTGACAATAAAGTTGACTTTGACTTTGATTTGACTTTGACTTCCACGTGCACAATGCGCAGGGAACTCAAGGGGTTGGGACTAAACAGCTAGTCTTAAGAAAACCAAAATCAATGAGGCTAACTGGAAAAAAGGCTTCAATTTGCTAGGGAGCATAAAGATTGAACTGTGGAGCAATGGAAGGTCATGTGATCTGATGAGTCCAGATTTACCCTGTTCCAGAGTGATGGGTGCATCAGGGTAAGAAGAGAGGCAGGTGAAGTGATGCACCCATCATGCCTAGTGCCTAGTCATCAATGCAAGATACTGTATTGGTGAAAAATTAATGCAATACTGGATGGAAATAGATCTGGTGACATTGCAGAAGCTTATCAAAACAATGCCATAGAGAATGCATGCTGTAATCAAAGCTAAAGGTGGTCCCACGAAATATTAGTGTGACCTTTTTTTTGGGTGGCAACTTTTTTTGTCCAAGCAGTGTAGAAAAACAAGGCACCAAAAATGAAAAAGAAATGCATCTACAGCAGCACGGTCCTATTAGCAGAGTGATTCTGTTAGCAGTGAGGTTCTGTTAGCAACACGGTCATGTTAGCAGCATGATGATAATAACAACCATGGCAACGGACGATGACTGCCCTCCAGAACAGGGTCTGGAAGATAGAACATCCAAGGTTTTCCCCACGGAACTGAACTGTTCCATACAGTTGGGTCTGTGCAGGCAGATGGGGGATCATGAAGACGGCCGCCATGACAGGCCGAAGCCTGAGCCTGAGGCTGGAAGGGGACTGAGAACTGAACCACGGGGTTAGGATCGACACAGAGAACTCCAAAAGTGTGTTGCGGTCATACCCCTAGCGTGGGTGTACAATGTAAAGTGTATCTGCAAAAAACAAAAACAGCCGGAACAAAAAAGGAGCGCGTCAAACTAGAGTTCCCATCAGTGCTGCCATACTGTGGCACACGTGACGTCACATATGTGTATAAAGATTTGTTAAATGATCTTGAGCAGATCAGAAGGTATGAGCGGTACAAGAGAAAGTTTATGGACAGACGAAGACTTTACCATAATGACTTTCACAAGGTTTATAAAAACAAACGTCCTTGTTGAAAAGACGTCTGACACACGTGTCAGTCCCCTTCTTCTCAGAGATATGAAACGAGCAGCAGATCAAAGAGAGGACACGAGGCTCGGTGTGTACGAGACACCAGGAAGTGAAGGAAAGGGTGGGATTAAAGAATAACAATAAAAGAACAGCAGCAGAGGAAATCTGCTTCTTATCTGCACAGCTGCACCTACGCTAATCTGAAGCTCCTGAACTGAGGAATTTCTACTTTTTCCCTCCACCCTTTTCCATGAGAAGTTTGACTTTAATTTAAAAAAAAAGATCACAAATAGCTTCTTCAGAGTCTCACATTAGTGCTATAAGTAAAAAATAAGCGCATCAAACTTCCCTAGACTGCCGTGTATTCCAATCAATCAATTGGTGTAATTAATCACGTCAATTTAATTATAAAGAAGTTGTTTTTATGTAAAACTGGGATTTATCAAATGAACTGACTGCACACAGTAATTTAGTCTTCAGATGAAAGAAGATTAAACAAAATGTCACATAAATACACTTTAAATGAGGTACCGGTATTGTTGTGTGTGAATCTATTTCTCTGTCTTAAAGTCTAAAATTAAGTTACATAAAGTACAGAAAGTGTTCAAGCTTTAAACTACCCCATTATTTTACTTTTTTTTAGATTTGGCCTCCACAGAACCAGACATTCTCGTAATGTTTTTAAAATAACCATGAAAACATTTTCTCATCCTTCAAGAAAGTATATATTTTTACTTTGGTTGAATATTTTCTTTGTGACAATTTTCTTGTCTTCTTAAGTTGCTAAGTTTCTGTAAATGAATCAAATATTGACCAAAAATAAATAAATAAAAATCAGCAATCAGCCATGCCTGTACATACATAATCGATCATCGATCGGTCACTGAATGTCTGATTTATTTGTTATGTAGCTTTGAAAATGTATACAATCTGATATATTCATTCAAAAGCAAACTTAACCATGCAGTATGTAACTGTTGTAAAAAACATTTTATAATTTTTATATTTTATTTATTTTATTCGAGGTCTTGGTCTCGACGTGGTCTCAGACCCTAAAAGTCTTGGTCTCGTCTCGGCCTCTGTACACTCTGGTTTTGGTCTTGACTTGGTTTCGGGTTAGGTGGTCTTGACACAACACTATACTGTACTGTACTATGTAGATGATACCACATTATATTCATTTAAAAATGTCCAGTTTCCCTCTTGATCATTTTATCAACTGCAATATTTAGAGAAGTTTTATGAATCACTATCCAAAAGTCTCCTTTCTGGTAGAACTCAGTAAATGTTTTTGGTGTTTTGCACATGAAGTGAAAATAAAATATTATAGCCAAAGGTTTGTATTTTACTTCCTATTGCTCATTTTGAAAATATTGTTTTTCATCTGTTTTGCTGTTAAACCTAAACATCATATAAAAAAGGATTACCAGCTAATTTGCAGAAAGTCTGCATCGACCTCTGAACCCTGCAGCTGTGGGCCGCACAAAATCACTCCAAGGGCCGCAGATGGCCCTCGGGCCGTACATTGGACAGCAGTGTAACAAGTTCCACGCAAGCAGAGAGCTGCTGAACAGGCTTCTAATTTTGTGAACGAGTAAGGCAGAGGCGGCGAGTTGTTCAATGTTTTGACCCACGAGGTAACATCCTTTCCTCTTCATTCTGAAACTTGTTCATTCAAGCCGACGTTCATTCAGCTAAACTGCTAATCAGCGTGTTTAGTAATAATGATCCCCTGCACCATGTGACTGAATGTGTGGGTGTGTCTGAGAGCCAATACCCATTCAGCTGTTTGAAAAGCCACCGCTCGGCCAACTTTACACCCAGTCAGCAGAGAAACAACTCACACTCACAGAGAGGTGTGGCCCTAAAACTCCTGCCCTTCCGCAAAGATGAGGATGTGCCTCTCTCGAGGATATTGAACCTTTAGACACACACACACATGCACACACAGAATCAGTCATTGAGTCAGCATGAAACTTAAGCTGAAAGACTCAGGAGGAAGTGGACAGCGTTACAGTTTTCTGAGGCTCAGCAGACTACTGAAAAGGCGCATAAGGATGTAAAGTTAAAGTGATGACAACGAGGGCGGAAACAAGACAAACATGGATGTTGAAGGACAAAACGAGGAAGGAGTTAATCAAATTCACCTTAATGCAGGTGTCCATAACATCTGTCTGTGAGCCAGGCAGACAAAGAGCCCAACGAGCCTCCATCGTGAGGGAGGGTCCAGTCTAACCTGCAGCTGAACAACCAGACCTCTCATGCAGCTCTAAAGCTGTGAGCTCCACACACTGCAGACATGTTTCTATTGATAAAGTTCAAGTATTTTTATTCTCATTCGCATCACATGTGGTACATGAGGTGGAACAAAGTTATGTACTCAAGGTCCCAGTTACATCCCAAAATAGCAAAAATATAAAGCATAAAAAGAAACAGTATACAGTATGAGGATCTAAGACATATGCTAAACACTAATACAGTAATGTAAAATAATATGGTATATTAACGTAAACAGCAGCCTGAACATGAGTTTTAAATGAGTAGAAGGGTATGAATGAATACAGCAGCATGAGATCGTCAGCATGAATTTTTATTATTATTCATTTTACATTAAAACAAAAAACCAAAAGAAAAATAACAAACCATTTTGCATATTGTTAAAAAGAAAACATAAAATGAAAGGTGGCAGAAAGAAGAAGAAATCTTATTGTATCTGCCCCTTTTTTCAATAACAAACAATTCAAACAATAATCTTCTGTGAGTAACAGAATAAAAAGAGTAACTTTTCACAATATACAAATATCTAGAACATTAAACACTTAACTGAAAGTTTTAGTGTTTTGTTAACAATTTAGTTTTGATCATTTTTTTAAACATAAGCACCGATTTTACATTTTTTATATCATTCCCCAAACCGTTCCACAATTCAACTCCCTGTATTCAAATAGACTGTCCTCTTATACTAGTTTTGTACCATGGTTTTGCAAAAATTTCAGTTCCCTTAAGACTGTAGCAGCTTTTTCTCTTAACAAAGTGTACTTGAACGTTTGAAGGTAATGTATTATTATGAGCTCTATACATTACTAACAAAATATTATAATCCACCAAATCATATAAAACTTCAGTAATTTGAGTTGGTTAAATAATATATTAAATGAATGACAGTAAGGCTTTCTTGTAATAATTCTCACAGCTCTTTTCTGTAAAATAAAAATAGACTTTGTTATAGTTTTGCACGCTTTACCCCAAACCTCAAGACAATTAATTAAATAATCTGCAGCATCAGAATAGAAATCCAGTAGTTTTTAATCTTTATTTAATTAATTTTTTTTATTTTGGGAAAGGGGGGAGGGGGGTTGATCATGACCTTGGCTGAGAATCTTCACCAGCTTATGAGGAAGGAGTCGTAAAAAATAACTATAGATGTGCTTGAAATCTATCTACTTGAAAATATACTCTTTAAATCTAATCTTGAAATCTGCTCACCACAGACTCATGTTCAGGCTGATGTTTAATACACCATAATAGTTTACATTGTTAGTGTTTAGTGTATATCTTAATGTATACCGTAGATCTTTACATACTGTTTCTTTTTATACTTTATATTCTTTTTTTTGCTATTTTTGGGTGTAACTGGGACCTTGAGTACACAATTTCGTTCCACCACATGTGATGCAAATGAGAATAAACTTGAACTTGAAATGCAGTTTTAAAGGACAGTTACTAAACTCCACTGCAGAGGAGTCATTAGTAAAACTTAATAGAATAGAATAGAATAGAATTCAGGTGTGCCAGCAGCAAAGCGACAGCTGGTAAATCGAAGCATGCGGATTTCACACAAAGGTAAAAGTATAAAAAACATAAAGTATGAAGAAGAGACTGTACAGTAAAGACACATTTACAGCATAAGAAAAACTGTGCTGTTATTAAATATAGCATACTCTGATTCAAAGACGTGCAACTGAGTGGGATAATTTAAAGTATGTACAACGTTCAAGTGTGTTTTTACGAAGAAAAAGGAAAACACTACAGTCTATTTACAAGAAATGAAAACCTGTGCAAGTGACAGCAGGGATGTAATCACTTGAGTTTGTTGGGAGCGGTGATGGTTTAAACTTTATTGTAGCAGCTGCTGGGAGGAAGGACCTGCAATAACACGATGCAGCATCTGTCACTGAAGGAGCTCTCCAGCTCTGCAACAGCTTCATGCATGGGGTGGGAGACATGGTCCAACAGTGTTGCTGTTCATCAGAGTTCTTGTGTCTCCCACCACCTGCACCGGGTCCAGAGGGCACCCCAGGGCAGAGCTGGACTTCCTGATGAGTTTATCTAACCGCTTCCTCTCAGGTGTGGATAAGATGCTGCTCCAACAAACTACACCATCGATGGCTGATTCCATCAGTCAAAACAAATAATAGTTAAATAAGTAATACCGGTAATAATAATGTGTTATGTGTTGTCATCATTGTATGTTAAATTGAATATGTTAAAAAGTTAATAATGTACAGTAGTTTAAACCAGCAGTTAAAAGAATAAATATTTTTGTCGTCGAACAACAGTTCAGCTTCTCTTGGAGTGAGTTAGTTTTCCAACGCTGCGTTCTTGGCTTCATGGATCGTTTGGACACGACAGAAGAAGAAAAGCTCAGGAGTGAGACGTCCCACCAAACATGGGTGGGTTTACTTAGGACAACGGATGCAAATTAGCTATTGTGCTAACTCCGGCATATTTACATTGATGCTAACTGCTGTTATGTTGATTAATATGCATTGTCCTAACTTAAATAAATAAATAAATGAAATGAAAATGTCCCACTGACGACGGAGCACAGCTTTTCCTGTAAACGGCGCCATCTTTGTTTGTCAAAGAGCTCCCCGCAGCTCGCCGTGTGTCGTTTGTAGCGCTCGAAGCTGGCGCTGTGACTGACTCTCAGCTACTACCACACCAATCTGTGTAGTATACATGCGTTATAGTCACGTTTGTGTCAGATGATGTTGATTAGCTGCAGCAGCCATCTTGAATTGGGATGACTTCAATAAGTTAAAGCCAAATGCTCGCTAAAGGCCAAATGTAGAAAGAAATTTTGCTTAAAAGGCTAAGAGTAGAAACACGCTGACTGAATGTAGCAAAAGGATAGCTAAAAAGTAGCAAAAGGGTAGTTGAAAGCTAAAAGTATCACAAGACTAGCTAAAAACTTAATGTGGCTAAAGGCTTGCTGAAAGAAGCAGAACAGTAGCTAAAACTAAAGAAAAATGTGCTGAATAAAAGTAAGAAGTTGTGGACTAAAAGAAGCAAAGAACTAGCTAAAAGAAAATTTTTGAAAAAGACGAGCTAAAAATAACAAAAGACTAGCTAGAAACTAAAAGTAGCAAAAGATGAGCTAAAAACTAAAAATAGCTAAAGGCTGACTGAAAGGATTAGAATGACAACTCAAAACTAACTGTAGCATAACAGTAGCTAAAAGTAGAAACATGCTAAATAAAAGTTAAAAACTTCTTAAAAGAAGCAGAAGACTAGCTAAAAGATAAATATAGCAAAATGGTATCTTATAGCTAAAAGTAACAAAAGACTAGCTGAAAGTTACAAGTAGAAAAAGACTAGCTAAAAAAATAAGTGTAGCTAAAGTTACTGAAAGTTGTAGATTGGCAACTAAAAGCTAAAAGTAGTAGAACAGAATTTGTTGATCTTTGGAGAGAATAAGAAGATGTTTTCCTTCCATTGGAATTTACACGTGGGGAAAAAAAAGATAAATAAAGATACAAATTTTGAAAAGTACTCAAGTTACAAAAATCAAGTCATAGCAGCTGTATCCCAAATGAGCCGAACATTTTCTGAGCAGTTACAATAGCACAAACTACGCTAGAAAATCCACGGAAAAATAATGCTGAATCAGCACTGACGCGACAAATATGTTCTGCCTTGTTGTCGTGAAGCTCAGAATGCTTTTTCCATCAGTGGACAGAATGGGGGGTGGGGTTCTCCTCCACAAGCCAGCTGCTAAAACAATCAGTAACTGTGTAGGACACCAGGACAGGCAGACATCCTGCAGGACAGGAGGGTGGCAGAGGCTCCCTGCAGACCCTCACATCCCCACGAATCTCTTCAGAGCTTGTTTCAGCTCCGATGGAGCAGAAACAGAAAAAAAAAGAAGGACATCAGAGGGTCCTGAAAGTGTTCACCTGCGTCCTTCAAACCTCAGAGGCCCTTTCCTTCCTGTACCTGTTGTCTGTTGTAAATATCTACAACTGCCGCGCCTCCTTGCTCACCCGGGGGTGTGGGGGCCAGATAGCTGTCAGACGGCCGGGAGTCCTGTCTGTAACAGAAAACTGACTCTGGAGGAAAGAAAGAGACGTTACGGAGCAAAAAGGACGTGATCGGCCACAGCACACGTGACCCTTCCACTCCACGCACAGCCCAGCACTGTGTCGAGGAGCTACTGAGGAGCTCATCCTGCAGACGCTCAGCCCAGACGCATGGAGGATTCATGTTTTTAAAACTCTGTGGCGCTTCCACAGATCTACACTGTGCGTGCAGTCGAAGAGACGCCTGTATCCAACCTGCTGCAACCAGCCTCGTGCCTGCAGAACCCCCCCGCTGTGACTGGCTGATGAGGATGATTGGTGATGTTGTGCTCCCACCCCAGGGAGTTTGAGCCGTGTTTTCTAAGATTAGCCTGCTCCACAGCCCGGCACACAAGCAGGAGCACGCTCAGTTCTGTACAGCAACGCTCTCCCCAGAACCGCTGGAAGAAGAAGATAAGAAACTTAATATTTAAGCTGTCCATGTATAAAACACAGGTTTCATCTTTGGTGTGAAAATGCTTGTTTTCTGAGTGACTGAGGGGGAGGAGCCTAAAACACCATTGAAACAACCATGGAGTTTTTCATTCATTCAACCATTCAACCTTTATTTAGTCAGGTAAATCTCATTGAGCCTCGTGGACTCATTTACAAGAGCGACCTGCTACAAACTAAAGAATGATGAACAGCAATTTTAGAATTTCCTTAAACAATAAACAATAGAAAAACATAAGAGAGAAATACAGAATTTGCTTTTTTTAAACATTATAAGGTAGATGTATAAAATCAAAAACAAGAACATGTCTGCATTGGTTTTTGCCAGGATTCCAACAGATTCTTAAAACCATTTAGTTCAAGACAGTCCTGGTCAGATTAATGAATGGATTACAGACGGCTTCAAAACATGAGGGGCTTTGATAAACCATACTGACAGTTAGCAAAAAAAAGTTTAAACAACATTCTTGGGCAACATGTTAGTGCTCAGAATATGTGTCAGGTATCAGTGTCAGCTACTACCACACCAAAGTTCACCAAAGTTCAGGTCAATAACTGTAAAACTGAGTTGTAGCCATTTTAATGTTGTTTTTAAGTCATGGCTGCCATCTTGAATCAGGTCGATCAGTTGTAGACACACATCTTCCACTGGTACATTTTCATCTTTAAATCACTTCTTGGTCTGCTGCCCTCATACATCTCCTCCTACATGTCTTTGCGTGAGTGCAGCTACAGTGTGCGCTCTCAGGACATGATTACCTGCAGTGTTCCGTCAGTGAGGACTGAACTTGGAAAAAGGGCCTTCTCCTACTCCGCTCCTGCTTCATGGAATATCTTACAAAAAGATCTGAAGCTCTCGACCTTGACTTCTCTAAATGGTTTTCAGAATCTGTTGGAATCCTGGCAAAAACCAATGCAGATTTGTTCCTGTCTTTGATTTTATACGTCTACCTTATAATGTTTTGCTAGTTTTTTGATACTTTGTAAAAAAAAAAAAAAAAAAAACTTTCTTTTGTTTTTTTTTTTCTTCTCTCTTTTGTTTTCTATTGTTTATTGTTTGTTTGTTTATTGTTTATTGTTTAAGGAAATTATACCACTGCTGTTCATTGTTCTTTAGTTTTAGCAGGTCGCTTTCGTAAATGAGCCCTTGAGGTTCAAAAGATTTACCTGACTAAATAAAGGTTGAATGAATGAATGAATCTAATTATGCCTTTTCATTCAAATTGGCCCAGTAGTTCATGAGATATTTTGCGAACAAACACACAAGACACTAGCAAAAATCATCATCGTCCACCTTCGCCTTTTGGCAGCGGGTGAGAAATATGACATCAGAGTCAGACCAGTGCTTAATTTGAGCCGGATCCTGATGGAACAGGATGCGGTAACTCTTTTATTGTGACAGGGTGCGTTCCGGTAACTGTTTGCTTGGATCCGGTAACTCTCAGANTCCAGTCTAACCTGCAGCTGAACAACCAGACCTCTCATGCAGCTCTAAAGCTGTGAGCTCCACACACTGCAGACATGTTTCTATTGATAAAGTTCAAGTATTTTTATTGTCATTCGCATCACATGTGGTACACGAGGTGGAACAAAGTTATGTACTCAAGGTCCCAGTTACATCCCAAAATAGCAAAAATATAAAGCATAAAAAGAAACAGTATACAGTATGAGGATCTAAGACATATGCTAAACACTAATACAGTAATGTAAAATAATATGGTATATTAACGTAAACAGCAGCCTGAACATGAGTTTTAAATGAGTAGAAGGGTATGAATGAATACAGCAGCATGAGATCGTCAGCATGAATTTTTATTATTATTCATTTTACATTAAAACAAAAAACCAAAAGAAAAATAACAAACCATTTTGCATATTGTTAAAAAGAAAACATAAAATGAAAGGTGGCAGAAAGAAGAAGAAATCTTATTGTCTAAAGGTTCAATATCCTCGAGAGAGGCACATCCTCATCTTTGCGGAAGGGCAGGAGTTTTAGGGCCACACCTCTCTGTGAGTGTGAGTTGTTTCTCTGCTGACTGGGTGTAAAGTTGGCCGAGCGGTGGCTTTTCAAACAGCTGAATGGGTATTGGCTCTCAGACACACCCACACATTCAGTCACATGGTGCAGGGGATCATTATTACTAAACACGCTGATTAGCAGTTTAGCTGAATGAACGTCGGCTTGAATGAACAAGTTTCAGAATGAAGAGGAAAGGATGTTACCTCGTGGGTCAAAACATTGAACAACTCGCCGCCTCTGCCTTACTCGTTCACAAAATTAGAAGCCTGTTCAGCAGCTCTCTGCTTGCGTGGAACTTGTTACACTGCTGTCCAATGTACGGCCCGAGGGCCATCTGCGGCCCTTGGAGTGATTTTGTGCGGCCCACAGCTGCAGGGTTCAGAGGTCGATGCAGACTTTCTGCAAATTAGCTGGTAATCCTTTTTTATATGATGTTTAGGTTTAACAGCAAAACAGATGAAAAACAATATTTTCAAAATGAGCAATAGGAAGTAAAATACAAACCTTTGGCTATAATATTTTATTTTCACTTCATGTGCAAAACACCAAAAACATTTACTGAGTTCTACCAGAAAGGAGACTTTTGGATAGTGATTCATAAAACTTCTCTAAATATTGCAGTTGATAAAATGATCAAGAGGGAAACTGGACATTTTTAAATGAATATAATGTGGTATCATCTACATAGTACAGTACTGTATACAGTAGTGTTGTGTTCAAGACCACCTAACCCGAAACCAAGTCAAGACCAAAACCAGAGTGGGCAGAAAGAAGAAGAAATCTTATTGTATCTGCCCCTTTTTTCAATAACAAACAATTCAAACAATAATCTTCTGTGAGTAACAGAATAAAAAGAGTAACTTTTCACAATATACAAATATCTAGAACATTAAACACTTAACTGAAAGTTTTAGTGTTTTGTTAACAATTTAGTTTTGATCATTTTTTTAAACATAAGCACCGATTTTACATTTTTTATATCATTCCCCAAACCGTTCCACAATTCAACTCCCTGTATTCAAATAGACTGTCCTCTTATACTAGTTTTGTACCATGGTTTTGCAAAAATTTCAGTTCCCTTAAGACTGTAGCAGCTTTTTCTCTTAACAAAGTGTACTTGAACGTTTGAAGGTAATGTATTATTATGAGCTCTATACATTACTAACAAAATATTATAATCCACCAAATCATATAAAACTTCAGTAATTTGAGTTGGTTAAATAATATATTAAATGAATGACAGTAAGGCTTTCTTGTAATAATTCTCACAGCTCTTTTCTGTAAAATAAAAATAGACTTTGTTATAGTTTTGCACGCTTTACCCCAAACCTCAAGACAATTAATTAAATAATCTGCAGCATCAGAATAGAAATCCAGTAGTTTTTAATCTTTATTTAATTAATTTTTTTTATTTTGGGAAAGGGGGGAGGGGGGTTGATCATGACCTTGGCTGAGAATCTTCACCAGCTTATGAGGAAGGAGTCGTAAAAAATAACTATAGATGTGCTTGAAATCTATCTACTTGAAAATATACTCTTTAAATCTAATCTTGAAATCTGCTCACCACAGACTCATGTTCAGGCTGATGTTTAATACACCATAATAGTTTACATTGTTAGTGTTTAGTGTATATCTTAATGTATACCGTAGATCTTTACATACTGTTTCTTTTTATACTTTATATTCTTTTTTTGCTATTTTTGGGTGTAACTGGGACCTTGAGTACACAATTTCGTTCCACCACATGTGATGCAAATGAGAATAAACTTGAACTTGAAATGCAGTTTTAAAGGACAGTTACTAAACTCCACTGCAGAGGAGTCATTAGTAAAACTTAATAGAATAGAATAGAATAGAATTCAGGTGTGCCAGCAGCAAAGCGACAGCTGGTAAATCGAAGCATGCGGATTTCACACAAAGGTAAAAGTATAAAAAACATAAAGTATGAAGAAGAGACTGTACAGTAAAGACACATTTACAGCATAAGAAAAACTGTGCTGTTATTAAATATAGCATACTCTGATTCAAAGACGTGCAACTGAGTGGGATAATTTAAAGTATGTACAACGTTCAAGTGTGTTTTTACGAAGAAAAAGGAAAACACTACAGTCTATTTACAAGAAATGAAAACCTGTGCAAGTGACAGCAGGGATGTAATCACTTGAGTTTGTTGGGAGCGGTGATGGTTTAAACTTTATTGTAGCAGCTGCTGGGAGGAAGGACCTGCAATAACACGATGCAGCATCTGTCACTGAAGGAGCTCTCCAGCTCTGCAACAGCTTCATGCATGGGGTGGGAGACATGGTCCAACAGTGTTGCTGTTCATCAGAGTTCTTGTGTCTCCCACCACCTGCACCGGGTCCAGAGGGCACCCCAGGGCAGAGCTGGACTTCCTGATGAGCTTATCTAACCGCTTCCTCTCAGGTGTGGATAAGATGCTGCTCCAACAAACTACACCATCGATGGCTGATTCCATCAGTCAAAACAAATAATAGTTAAATAAGTAATACCGGTAATAATAATGTGTTATGTGTTCATTGTATGTTAAATTGAATATGTTAAAAAGTTAATAATGTACAGTAGTTTAAACCAGCAGTTAAAAGAATAAATATTTTTGTCGTCGAACAACAGTTCAGCTTCTCTTGGAGTGAGTTAGTTTTCCAACGCTGCGTTCTTGGCTTCATGGATCGTTTGGACACGACAGAAGAAGAAAAGCTCAGGAGTGAGACGTCCCACCAAACACGGGTGGGTTTACTTTGAATGTCCCACTGACGACGGAGCACAGCTTTTCCTGTAAACGGCGCCATCTTTGTTTGTCAAAGAGCTCCCCGCAGCTCGCCGTGTGTCGTTTGTAGCGCTCGAAGCTGGCGCTGTGACTGACTCTCAGCTACTACCACACCAATCTGTGTAGTATACATGCGTTATAGTCACGTTTGTGTCAGATGATGTTGATTAGCTGCAGCAGCCATCTTGAATTGGGATGACTTCAATAAGTTAAAGCCAAATGCTCGCTAAAGGCCAAATGTAGAAAGAAATTTTGCTTAAAAGGCTAAGAGTAGAAACACGCTGACTGAATGTAGCAAAAGGATAGCTAAAAAGTAGCAAAAGGGTAGTTGAAAGCTAAAAGTATCACAAGACTAGCTAAAAACTTAATGTGGCTAAAGGCTTGCTGAAAGAAGCAGAACAGTATACTGTAGCTAAAACTAAAGAAAAATGTGCTGAATAAAAGTAAGAAGTTGTGGACTAAAAGAAGCAAAGAACTAGCTAAAAGAAAATTTTTGAAAAAGACGAGCTAAAAATAACAAAAGACTAGCTAGAAACTAAAAGTAGCAAAAGATGAGCTAAAAACTAAAAATAGCTAAAGGCTGACTGAAAGGATTAGAATGACAACTCAAAACTAACTGTAGCATAACAGTAGCTAAAAGTAGAAACATGCTAAATAAAAGTTAAAAACTTCTTAAAAGAAGCAGAAGACTAGCTAAAAGATAAATATAGCAAAATGGTATCTTATAGCTAAAAGTAACAAAAGACTAGCTAAAAGTTACAAGTAGAAAAAGACTAGCTAAAAAAATAAGTGTAGCTAAAGTTACTGAAAGTTGTAGATTGGCAACTAAAAGCTAAAAGTAGTAGAACAGTAGCTAACAGCTAAAATAGGCAAAACAGTAGCTAAAGGCTAAAGGTAAGAGAAGAAAATAAAAAGAGAGCGAGTTTGTTGAAGCAGATTCCAAAGAGCAAAGTGTTTTTGAAGGAATTAAAGAGATTTAATGAATTTACACGTGGGGAAAAAAAAAGATAAATAAAGATACAAATTTTGAAAAGTACTCAAGTTACAAAAATCAAGTCATAGCAGCTGTATCCCAAATGAGCCGAACATTTTCTGAGCAGTTACAATAGCACAAACTACGCTAGAAAATCCACGGAAAAATAATGCTGAATCAGCACTGACGCGACAAATATGTTCTGCCTTGTTGTCGTGAAGCTCAGAATGCTTTTTCCATCAGTGGACAGAATGGGGGGTGGGGTTCTCCTCCACAAGCCAGCTGCTAAAACAATCAGTAACTGTGTAGGACACCAGGACAGGCAGACATCCTGCAGGACAGGAGGGTGGCAGAGGCTCCCTGCAGACCCTCACATCCCCACGAATCTCTTCAGAGCTTGTTTCAGCTCCGATGGAGCAGAAACAGAAAAAAAAAGAAGGACATCAGAGGGTCCTGAAAGTGTTCACCTGCGTCCTTCAAACCTCAGAGGCCCTTTCCTTCCTGTACCTGTTGTCTGTTGTAAATATCTACAACTGCCGCGCCTCCTTGCTCACCCGGGGGTGTGGGGGCCAGATAGCTGTCAGACGGCCGGGAGTCCTGTCTGTAACAGAAAACTGACTCTGGAGGAAAGAAAGAGACGTTACGGAGCAAAAAGGACGTGATCGGCCACAGCACACGTGACCCTTCCACTCCACGCACAGCCCAGCACTGTGTCGAGGAGCTACTGAGGAGCTCATCCTGCAGACGCTCAGCCCAGACGCATGGAGGATTCATGTTTTTAAAACTCTGTGGCGCTTCCACAGATCTACACTGTGCGTGCAGTCGAAGAGACGCCTGTATCCAACCTGCTGCAACCAGCCTCGTGCCTGCAGAACCCCCCCGCTGTGACTGGCTGATGAGGATGATTGGTGATGTTGTGCTCCCACCCCAGGGAGTTTGAGCCGTGTTTTCTAAGATTAGCCTGCTCCACAGCCCGGCACACAAGCAGGAGCACGCTCAGTTCTGTACAGCAACGCTCTCCCCAGAACCGCTGGAAGAAGAAGATAAGAAACTTAATATTTAAGCTGTCCATGTATAAAACACAGGTTTCATCTTTGGTGTGAAAATGCTTGTTTTCTGAGTGACTGAGGGGGAGGAGCCTAAAACACCATTGAAACAACCATGGAGTTTTTCATTCATTCAACCATTCAACCTTTATTTAGTCAGGTAAATCTCATTGAGCCTCGTGGACTCATTTACAAGAGCGACCTGCTACAAACTAAAGAATGATGAACAGCAATTTTAGAATTTCCTTAAACAATAAACAATAGAAAAACATAAGAGAGAAATACAGAATTTGCTTTTTTTAAACATTATAAGGTAGATGTATAAAATCAAAAACAAGAACATGTCTGCATTGGTTTTTGCCAGGATTCCAACAGATTCTTAAAACCATTTAGTTCAAGACAGTCCTGGTCAGATTAATGAATGGATTACAGACGGCTTCAAAACATGAGGGGCTTTGATAAACCATACTGACAGTTAGCAAAAAACTGACGGTTAACAAAAAAAAGTTTAAACAACATTCTTGGGCAACATGTTAGTGCTCAGAATATGTGTCAGGTATCAGTGTCAGCTACTACCACACCAAAGTTCACCAAAGTTCAGGTCAATAACTGTAAAACTGAGTTGCAGCCATTTTAATGTTGTTTTTAAGTCATGGCTGCCATCTTGAATCAGGTCGATCAGTTGTAGACACACATCTAATTATGCCTTTTCATTCAAATTGGCCCAGTAGTTCATGAGATATTTTGCGAACAAACACACAAGACACTAGCAAAAATCATCATCGTCCACCTTCGCCTTTTGGCAGCGGGTGAGAAATATGACATCAGAGTCAGACCAGTGCTTAATTTGAGCCGGATCCTGATGGAACAGGATGCGGTAACTCTTTTATTGTGACAGGGTGCGTTCCGGTAACTGTTTGCTTGGATCCGGTAACTCTCAGACTTACTAATAATAAAGTTATGAACAAATAGGACTGTCTTGAACGAGTAAAACTTATATTGGATATGTAAACTGAAAATAATTACATAAACACTCATTTTAAACACAACAGCCACTTACGAGCTTCTTATCACATACAAGCTGCCCCTCCACTTCTATCCTTAAAAAAATCTTTGCCCCTAAAAGAGTGTTGAGGGGGTGAGTGATGAACGAGCTAACCAGGCAGTCATACATGGGCAGGAGCCCAGACAGAGGAGGCGACTGGAGATTTCACATGTGGACAACAACGAGCAGGGGCAGTGTGATGATGGAAATCACATATACTTTATTCAAAAATTTCTGG
>JBBPBX010019040.1:6669-44900 GCA_038048925.1 Garcialebias charrua
CCCCCCACATTCCACCTCCTGCCCCAAACTCTCCTTCGAAACATGACATTCAGCCGTCGGCACGAACACTCGGTTCTCGTAAAACAGAACAATGGTTTCTAACGGAGTTTTCTCGTAAACACGGAATTTTCATCTCGTTATTCGGAGCAATGGTTTCTAACGGAGTTTTCTCGTAAACACGGAATTTTCATCTCGTTATTCGGAGCAATGGTTTCTAACGGAGTTTTCTCGTAAACACGGAATTTTCATCTCGTTATTCGGAGCAATGGTTTCTAACGGAGTTTTCTCGTAAACACGGAATTTTCATCTCGTTATTCGGAGCAATGGTTTCTAACGGTAAATTCTCGTAACTCTGGAATTTTCGCTCGTATCTTGGAACGAGGCTTTCTAATGTTGTTCTCTCGTAAATTCGGAACGGCAGCTCGCAAGTCGGTAGTTTGGTTCCTGGAAGCTCTCGTAAAGCCGGACGCTCGTAGTTCAGAGCGCTCGTAAATCGGGGACCACCTGTAATTTTACTTGACAAGAGTACCAGTACTCAATTTTTGGAGAATGAATAATGTTCTATAGTTAGTCATTTCAACTTATGGTATCATATTTAAACAATGACTTATAAATTGGGCTACTTTTCTTGCTTGCCATCCAAAGTTGGAAAAAAAAAACATTTAAAGTTGCGTTAACTTGTTTTTAAGGCAGCTTTTGAACTCAAGGTTTTAAGTTTAACCACCCTATTTATTTTAACAGTGTAGTCATTTCAAGTTTGTTCTACTTGATGTATTTAAACATTATCAGCTGCTTGAGATTTTTTGTAAGTTTTGTTTCATGTGCTTTGATTAATACAAAGTCAACATTTCTGAGTACCGTACATGTATTCTGTACTTAGATCAAGGGCAACAAACTAATAAAAATTGATTTTTGTTACCTTTAAAAATGTCTCATCTTGTACTTAAATTTTTGAGTTCTGTTAACTAACTTTCCTGGGTTAAAAAGTGAAAACTTTAAAGTCTTGATAAATGAAAAAAGGGGCTTCGTTTTGTCCTGGTATAGAGTAGGGAGAACAGTACAGCATAGTTTGTGGATAACAGACGAGATGAAGTACCTAGAGAACCCATGCATGTACACGGAGAACATGCAAACACATGCAGAAAGACATCTGGCTGGGATTTTAACACCTGCAACAGTACTACCAACTGCGCCATTGTGCAGCCTCAAAACTGTAAATATACTCAGAACCCAATTTTAGGTCTTTTGCAGCTTCACAATAAATTATTTTCATGTGTTCAATGTTAAACTGGTTAGATGTATGGAGTCTTTTTGGAGCTGGTATACAAGTTTTTAGCTACTTCTCTCAATTCATGATAAATAAAGGTTCTGGACCAAATTAGTCCACCTCCGATATGAGTAACATAAACGGATGTGGGCCGGATGAAGCATTCCATGAACGGGTCCAAAACGGATCCGGGCCGGATGAAACATTCCATGAACGGGTCCAAAACGGATCCGGGCCGGATGTACCCAAAAACCCTCTTTAATGAGTGGATCCGGATAGGGTCCGGACCATATCCGATCTGGATCTGTGATCCGGATCCGAATCGGATCCGATCCGGTGCAAGTGGACTCTGATCCGGATCCATTTTAAGCATCCGTTTCGGATCCTACGGTAGATCCGGAATGGATCCGGTCCGGAATCCGTTTGCTATCAGGGGAACGGTTCGTGAATGAGGGCCAATGATATTGTGGTTCAACATATGACTCCAGAGCGCCTCCTAGATTATTAAAACTGTTATATCTCAGTGAGACATCATCCGATCTGAACCAGATTTATTGTGCATCATCAGTGAGCCCTTATGGACATATTTATATGGTGGGCTAACATTTGACTCAAGTGCGCCCCTACATTATTTCTATAGTTATTTCTCAGTGAGACATCATCCGATCTGAACCAGATTTATTGTGCATCATCAGTGAGACCTTGTGGACATATTGATGTTGTGGTTTAACATATGACTCCAGAGCGCCCCCTCGATTATTCAAACTGTTATATCTCAGTGAGACATCATCCGATCTGAACCAGATTTATTGTACATCATCAGTGAGCCCTTATGGACACATTGATATGGTGGGCTAACATTTAACTCAAGTGTGCCCCCTAGATTATTCAAACTGTTATATCTTAGTTATATATCATTCGATGTGTACCAGATTTATTGTAAATCATCAGTGAGCACTTCAACACATATTGATACTATGGTTTAGAAGATGACTCCAGTGTACCCTCTACATTATTTTTCAAACTGTTACATTTCATTGCTAGATCATCTGATCTGTTCCAGATTTACTATGTCATCTGTCAGCACTTCTAAACACATATATATTGTTGTTATTCGCTAACTGTTCTTAGCAAACGGGTGCTGGATGGACACGACAGAGTTTGATGTGGCCACCGAGCGGACGAGCTAGAACTCTTGCGGTCGCCGCAATAAGGCCGGAGCGGCGCTAAGCTACGAGGGCCTCAACGCCGCTTGCGACTTTAAAAGCAGGTAAGTAGGAGGTCCTATTCCCGCTCCAAGGGAACAGAAACCAGGCACTCTCCGTCCTGTCTGGGGGCCAGGAACTACATAAGGTAAATAATAAAATAAAATAAAAAGCAGAGCCCGGGGGGAAGGGAGGGGGGACAGGTGAAGGAACTGGCAAGATAAGGTCAAGTTATGCATGTTCCTCATTCGAAGGTACAGAGGAGAGGCACACTCCGTCCCACCTGCCACCAGGCATTGTGTAAAACAAAGTTGAAAGGGGGTTACCCAAGGTTAGGGTTAGGAGCTAGGTTTTGTTTTAGAAACTCCCCTAGGGTTAGGTTTAGGCAATAGTGGGGTTGGTTAAGGTTAGGGTTGTGGTAAGGTTAGGTGTCGTTATGAAAAGAGATATGGCAGAGACAGGTTACAAAGCCAAACTGCACCTGCTATCTGTCTTTGTTTTTGGGTCCAGTGGGAGTTATGTTCCAAAACCGTTGCTAAAATGGACTCTGGCCCATGGAGGGAAAAATGCAAGCACAATGCGTCAGTATATTTCCCTGGTGTTTTTGAAGTAGATTTAAGTTTGCATAACTTTGAGATTAGGGGGTCTCGGTTGCGCCTAGGAATTGGGCTTTAATCCGTCTGCAAGTAATTAGAAAGATACAGTTCTTGGATCTAATATTGCCGAATGGGTCGGTAGTAAAGACTTGTTTTGTTTTGTAGTTTTGAACAAACCTACGTTGTTTGAAGTTGCGATGGATTGGTGGTTTGGGATTAGTTGAAAGTGTTGGGAGTTTCGCGTGTACTAGGAGATCTTTGAGATTTTGTTGTCGTTTGTAAGCGGTAATGATCTTATAATTACTGAAATGTGGATTGGTCTCCGTAAATTTATTAAAATTATTTTTCAATGTTCAGAACGAGGGTACGGGCCGGCGCCGTGTAGTTGGTAACTATTGGTATTAAGGGATATGTGGTCCGTTGTTTAGGTTCGAGGAAAGATTTGGCGCATCCCCGGAGGAGTGCCCATGAATATCCCCTGTTATGTAGGGCTGCGAATAATAATCTTTTTGCCTGTACAAAATCCAAGGGCTGAGTACAGATCCTATGGAAACATAATAACTGGGATTTAACTAAGCCAGAAAAGGTGTGTTTAGGGTGGTGGCTAGATTTATGTAGGAGTGAGTGAGTGTCCGTTGTTTTAAAAAAGACCTTAATGTCTAGTTTGTGTGACGTATTTAAGTTGTCCCCTTTGTAGGTGGTGGTGTCCAGGAAGTCTACTGAGGAAACACTTTTGGTGGCTTTGAGTTTTATTGACTTGTTGAAAGTGTTCAATGTGGCCACAAAGGTTTCAAAATCATTTATCCCAAAGGGCCAAACTCCCCATACATCATCCAAGTAACGGAAGTAGTAAAGGGGCTTTTTTGTACATGAATCAAGTGTGCCCGCCTCTCAATCTGCCATAAAAATATTTGCATAGGACGGCGCAAACTTCTTACCCATGGCTGTACCTTTCACTTGAAGGAAGTATTCATCATTGAATTCAAAGTCGTTCCGTGTTAGGTTTATGTCTAAGAGTTGCAGAAGTTCTCTATCCGGTCTATTGATGTCAGGGTTGTTTAAAAATGCTCTTTTGATGGATGCAATACCTTCCGAAATGTTAATGTTGGTGTAAAGGCTTTCGACATCCATAGTAAAAAGTATGGAATCGGGTGGAATGGTGATGGAATTGATTTTATGACAGAAGTCGTAGGTGTCTGATATAACTCGGATGGCCAATGGAAAGTGGGTGAAGGAAATGTTCTAAATATTAAGCCGTTTGGTACGTTTCACTACCGTAGTCCGAGACGATAGGGCGACCGGGAGGTATTGTGCCTGCTTGGAACCATTTTTCTTTTTCTTTGTGGATTTTGGGAAGGAGGTAGAATTTTCTGGCTCTGGGAACGTCCGAGCCCAGAAGGTATTGTCGTTGTTTGAATGTGATATCCCCGTTGCCGTAAAGGCACTCAATTATGTGTTTTACTCTTGGAACGGTGTCGGGGTAAATGGGTGTATTGAGTTTTATGTAGTAGTTGGTATTGTTAAGTTGTCTGTACCCCTCCCAAATGTATTGTTCCCTGTCCATAATAACAACTGCTGAGCCTTTGTCTGCCGGTTTGATAACAATGTCCTTATTTCTTGTTAGTTCTAAAAGGGCTTTAGATTCTGTTTTTGAAAGGTTTGGTATAATAATAATAATAATAACTTTTATTTATAACTCACTTTACATCAAACAGATCTCAAAGTGCTACAATGAAAAATAAAATCAAGATAAAAATCAATCATAAATGCAACAAAGAAAAGGAACAACCAAGAGGATGGAGCCTCACAGATGATTGCATCAAAAATTAAAAATTCACAAAATGCAGATAAAATACTCAAAAAATTGGGAGCAATAAAAAACAAAAGCACAATTAATTATTTAAAAAACTGGATAAAAAGAAAGGTTTTAAGACTTTTTTTAAAACATGTCACGGTCTGTGGGGCCCTCAGATATGAGGGCAGGGCGTTCCACAGCCGAGGGGCAGCGCAGGAGAAAGCCCGGTCTCCCATTGTGCGAGACCGAGACCTGGGAGTGAGAAGAAGATGGGTGTTGGAAGAGCGGAGAGTGCGGGAAGGACAGTGAGGGGTGAGAAGTTCTTTTAAATAGGATGGTGCATTACCGTACAGGCACTGGAAGGTGAGCAGATAAATTTTGTATGTGATCCGGGCAGAAACAGGAAGCCAGTGTAGTGAACGCAGTACAGGAGTGATGTGTTCATACTTACGCACTCTCATCAGGACCCTGGCAGCGCTGTTTTGGACATACTGTAGTTTTTGTATGTTCTTGCCAGGAATCCCGAAGAGAAGTGCATTGCAGTAATCCAGTCTGGAGGAGACAAAGGCATGGACGAGCTTTTCTGCATCAGTGAGGGACAGTGTAGACCGAAGCTTTGCAATATTTCGAAGATGAAAAAAAGAAGTTTTACAGATATGCTTTATATGGCTTTCAAAGGTGAGTTGTGGATCAAAAATAACACCAAGATTGGTGACTGTATTGGAAAGAGAGATGTTCTGGCCAGAAAAAGTGATACTGAGGATTTTTTGTTGTTGAATTTGATGTGATGTACCAATTTGAATTGCTTCTGTTTTTGAACTGTTAAGGTGAAGGAAATTTTGCCGCATCCATGCCTTTATCTCCTCCAGACACGCTGTGAGTGTGGAAAGAGAAGAAAGTGGAGAAAATGGAGAAGCTGAAGAAGATGATGTGGATGGGGTCTCAGACACAGTGCTACCCAGTTTAAGATACAGCTGAGTATCATCAGCATAGCAATGGAATGAGACCCCATAGCTGCTGATAATACACCCAAGTGGTACCATGTATAGGTTGAAAAGGAGGGGTCCCAGAATTGATCCCTGGGGCACACCACAAGAAACAGGATGGCTCAATGACTTGGCACGCCCGATGGAGACAGACTCTGTTCTGTCTGTCAGGTATGATCGGAACCACTCCAGGGCAGTGCCAGTAAGTCCTGCAAACTGCTGTAAGCGTTGGAGCAGAATGTAATGATCAACCGTATCAAAGGCTGCCGAAAGATCAAGGA
Source organism: Garcialebias charrua (assembly GCA_038048925.1). NCBI lineage: Eukaryota > Metazoa > Chordata > Actinopteri > Cyprinodontiformes > Rivulidae > Garcialebias > Garcialebias charrua. The sequence continues at coordinate 12,800 of JBBPBX010019040.1, forward strand.
GAATAAGGAGAGAGGAGGAACCACGGTCTGCAGTGACCAACAGGTCATTTGTGACCCGGACAAGAGCTGTTTCAGTGCTATGTGCTGTTCGAAAACCTGATTGAAATTTATCCAGTATATTATTGTCATGTAGATGTTCTTGTAGATAAACCGAGACTAATTTCTCCAAAACTTTAGCGAGGAAGGGAAGGTTGGAAATGGGTCTGTAATTTGCCAGGTCATGGGGATCGAGGGTAGGTTTTTTAAGAAGAGGTTTAATTATAGAGGACTTCAAGACAGGGGAAATATGACCAGATTGGAGAGACTGATTAACTATAGTGGTGATAAGTGAACTGAGAGAGGCAATGTTAGCCTTGACCAGGACTGTTGGGAAGGGGTCAAGAGCACATGTGCAGGGTTTCATTGCCCTGACAGTGGCTTCAACTTCCTTCACACAGACCTCTGGGAAAAAGCTGAGGGGAGGAGGGTTCTCAAGCTGTACATTTGCAGCCGGAGAAAGGGCAGGGGGTGAAGAGGTGATGGCTGATCTGATTTTTTGGATCTTGTTTTGGAAAAAGGAGATAAATTTATTACAAAGATCATTAGTGGAGTCAGTGAGTGAGGTTGTACGTGGCTGAAGGAGGTGAGTGATGGTTGAAAAAAGTATTTTGGAGTTACCAGGGTTATCAGAAATTATAGATGAGTAAAATAAAGTTCGAGAGTTTTTGAGGGACCTAGCATACATCTTACGATGCTCTGTATAAGCTAGCTTGTGAGCTAGCAGACCAGAAGCCAAGAAGCGTCTCTCAAGCACTCGACCAGCTGTCTTCATTTTCCTCAGCTCTGGGGTAAACCAGGGAGCTGAGCGTGAAAAGGCAACTGTCCTCTCTCTGACAGGAGCATGTTGGTCTAAGATGCTGGAGAGGCTGATGTTGTAGAAGTCCACTGCATTGAGGGAAGCTGGAATGGAGACAGGAACGAGGACCTTAAGATCAGCTGCTAGAAGTTCAGGATTGATGTTTTTCAGATTTCTAAAAGAAATTTGTCGCTTTGGTTTGATGGTACTGTTCAGGAAAGGAAGCTCCATGTAGATGACTTTGTGATCGGATACACCCATGTCATATGCTGAGAGATGAGGCACAGTTAGAGAGTTTGTAATGACTAAGTCCAGGGTGTGGCCACGAGAATGTGTTGGAAGCTTGACATGTTGTTCCAAGTCCATACAGTCCAAAAGTTGAAGGAATTCAGCAGCTAGATGATTAGTAGGTGTATCAACATGAATGTTGAGATCCCCGAGTATGAGTAAGTTAGTGGTTGTGGAACAGAACATTGACAGAGTCTCTGACATTTCAGCAAAAAAGGAAGGATGAGATTTAGGGGGCCTATAAATGAGGAGCACTTTCATTGAGTTTGGTGTTTTGGAGGAGAAAGCCAAACACTCAAAGGAGGACAACTCAGACAGAGTCACAGGTAAAAGGTCCAGATGGTCTTTAAAAATGACGGCTAGACCACCGCCACGGCCTAAACTCCGTGCTCTCTGGAGATATTTATATCCAGCAGGACATGCCTCATTGAGAGCAGAAAAACTGTTCGGCTGATGCCAAGTCTCTGTAAGGCACATAATATCCAAATCCTTATCCAGAATGTGCTCCTGGATGAGGCTTGCTTTATTAGTCAATGACTGCACATTGAAAAGTTCTATTTTAAGGTAAGGTGAAGTCATGTGTTTTTTAATAGGCTTGAGAAGGTTAAAATCCACTCCACGTTTTCCATCCTGCGCTCGTGAATACGCAGGAACTGCTGTAGTCACGTAAGGACTACAAATCCCATGAGCCACAGTGCTCGGATGACGTAAGCGCCATGCGCCAGAACGCCCAGCTGACCAAATCACCGGTATGGTGGACCCAGTCCGATTAAAAATATGCTTTCTCCGGGAGCTTCTGTGGACATACGGAGGACGTCGAAAAAGACCCAGCCTTTTGATGACGGCAACGTCCAGAGGATCCAGATGGACATTGCTGTTATCAAGGCTCAACAGCTCTCCAGCAGAGTAGCTTAGCATCACGCTAGCTGAGGAGGGAGACACGGCGTCACACAGTAGCAGGAATATAAAATAGCAGAGTCCCCCGAGCAGCAAAAAAAACATCATCCGAAGCCACAATTTATCCACAACAATGACTAAAGTTGTGGGAAAAAATAATCCAGACGGAGAAGCGGCGAACAAAACAACGCTAGCGTCCTCTCAGCCTCATGTATGTTCCTAGAGATTTTAAAAGTATTATCAAACTGGTATAAGTCTTTTGCAATAAGTTGTCTCAGTTTAAGTGGAATACTGGACATTGCTGGGGACCATGTAGAAGGTGGTAAAAAAGGTACTGGTTTGTTTCTAGATGAGTTTTTAAAGAAATGAGCCAGTTTGAGGCATCTGTGATACCTTTGTACTTCATAGCGTGCCCCGAGGTAGTTGTCACGTGAAACCTTGTTTGGATCTGAAAGAGTAAATGTTAGACCCCTATTCAATACTTTAAACTGGTCATTTGAAAGTGAAAAAGATGTTGAAAGATTAATCACATTGCTGGGCCCCTTGGAAATAGTACCACTTAAGGGGACCTCTATTTTACATTAGTGTGTTTACGTCTGACAACCCTGTTCTGGTCAGATCCCGTGTTGGCAGGTTATGGTGGTGTTGGGTTTCGTCTTGCCCGAAGGGATGGTCCAGTCTGGTCACCGAGTGAAGTGTTCAGCTGTGTGATACGTGGGAGAATGTCCTCTTGATGTTGAGGACCCAGAGGGACTTCGGTGGTAGTATCAATCAGGGCGTTATCTGTAATTACCATAATAATAATAATAATAATGAATTCAATTTGTAATGCACTTTTCATTGATAAAAATCTCAAAGTGCATGTTGTCTGAAGGGGTAAAAGTCAGATTCATACTCATAGTGCTGACTTCGTTTTGAGGCAGCGGTCGGAGGGTCAGCTGAGGGGCCCTGTTTAGCATCTGACTAGAAAGGGGGTCCAGTTGAGTGTCCGAAAGCATGTCGTCCTCGTCTTCCTGTGAGCTCGGGATGGGTGGTGAGTTGGTCTGGATGTGGGTCTGAGTCACCAGGTCGACGCCGTTGGTTCCTGGTGGGGAGGTGGGTGGGTGGTGGACCTCCGCCGTGATCGCCATCGTTGTGGGGGCTTGGTGTTCTGCGTTGTCTTGTAGTTGTTTTTGGGTGCGATGTTGTCTTGGAGGACGTGGAGGAGGTTGGTTCGTGGGACGTGTTTCCCACGTGTTGGAGGTAGCTGGTACCTGCTCTTCATTACGAAGCCTTAGAACATCTGCAGCGGTCGGGAGGCGTTGGGGGGGTGATTTTCCCAGAGAAGCAAGGATGCATCTTGTTGTACGTCTCGGAGGATTCGGTGGGCGTAGTCTATAGTGGATGGATGTAGACGTCGTCCAAGGCTTCTGCGGCACCATTTGACCGCTATGTCGAAGGGACCATCCATGTCTGAGGTGGTCTCGCTGGCCAGATCGGCCCTCGCCTGGATAAGGAGATTCTCATAATGGTCGGTCAGAATCTGCATGGTGGTTTGCGCCTGTAGTGGACCTACCCAGGGTCAAACTAAGGTTTTTGAACTGTTCCAGAGATGACCTTTACTGACCTCTCAGTAAAGCAAGACATTTACCACAAAATCATTCCAGTAGCTGTAATCTGAGAACATAGTCACCAAAAGAGACTATTTCTATCTTTGATTTTAGGCTGATGTGATCAAAAGAATAACTTTTGTCATTCTCATGATGTGTGCTTTTAAGCTGTGTTATTCTGTAAGAGTTAAACTGTGTTCACTGCTGTGTTAAAGGTGAAGTCTCGGGTCAGAGAGACCGGACGGTTTTGTTTAGAAAGTCAGAAGACAGCTAATCCGTTGTTTTCATGAGCAGGGCTCCAGCTTTCTCTGTCTGTTCCTAAACATTTCCCTCTGCTGCTGGCTGTAACCTTGGGTCGCGATAAGACAAGTGAACTCCTCGATTGATCCTGCTTTAAGTCCTAAGTTTTTGCTGAAACGCTTCAGAGTTTCTGGGAACTTCAAAGAGATGTGAACCTTTCCCAAAGAGCTGAATGAATGCCTGTCACCCGCCAAGGACAGTCATTCAGCTAAGGATTGTATAACATGCCGTTATGAATCCACTTCGAACGAGCGTAAGCTCAAAACTTTGTTTATTCCTTCCTGGAATAAGTTTATCTTGAAGTCAGAGGCCTGAAGCTGACATATTCTCTGATGACCAAGCGAAACCAGGAGACGTTGAAACGTAAACTAGAACCAGTTTTGGACGTGCTGGGACTAAAGGACTCTGTGCATCTGAAGGCTGGTGTCATTTCTTTATCAGACTCGTCGTCGAAAGGTAAAGAGCTGTTTACAAAACGTACCTGGATTTTAGCAGAAGTCGGATGGAAGTGTCACTTTTGGTAACATAATAATAATAATAATAAACTTTATTTGTATAGCACCTTCCACAATGCCTTGCATTGACCAAGGTGCTTAACAGGATAAAAAGAAGAATAAACGGGAACAATAGATCAATGAAAATAGAATAAGAAACCACAGCGATAAAAGAAGGCAATGGAAATAAAAAATGCTACATACTAAAATAACACAAGTAATAAAAGTTACACACAGAAAGCTTTTTTGAACAAGTGAAATAAAAATGCAATTGAAATAAAGATGCTACATACTAAAATACAAAATAATAAAAGTTACACACTGAAAGCTTTTTTGAACAAGTGGGTCTTCAGTTTGGTTTTGAACAGAGTCAGATCAGAGGTGGCACGCAGCTCAAGGGGGAGGCTGTTCCAGGCTTTTGGGCCGGCAACAGAAAATGACCGGTCTCCCCATTGCTTGTACCTCGAGCGAGGCACCTCCAGCAGGTGTTGACTGGCAGATCGTAGGTCCCTGCCAGGCTGATGGACTTTCAGAAGTTCTGAGATGTAGAGGGGAGCAAGTCCATGCTCAAGATAATTTCAAGATAATTTCTTTTAAACCATCTCCCATCTTCCTCCTATCTTTTTCTCTCAATCTAAGCTGGAAACTACATTAAGCTGAAGAGCCCACAGACTAAATATGTTAACATCCAATATTGAAGTCTGTTGTGTTAAATTTAAGTGTGCTGACGTATTAATTTGAAAGAAAGTGAAATCATATCAATCAAGTGTAATGGTGTTGATTTTAGTTGATTTATTTTAAATAAATGGTAGTGTCGCCTGGCATACCAAACTAAGTCAATGTCCATTGTCACTCTATAGCTCTGTTTATTTATCCATCATAAAGATCACAGAAATATTGGGTAAACTGAAAAAGAAAAGAATCCGTGAAATTACTATTCAATCTGAATAAGTAAGTTAATTAAGGATAAAGAGGTCAGTATTAATACTGACCCCTGTTAAAATCCTTTAGTTACATCTGGGTGGCACTATATGTGTTTAAAGACACAATATATGGTCTCCCTCATGTTCCCTTCATCTGGTGGCCGTACGTGTTTTCTAAAAGTTTATTGATAAATCTGTGATCTCTCATGTACTTGAAACGTTATGTTGGCATGATTGTTCCAATTTTTGGACTCTGAAGGTGATAATTTTTGGCTGGGGTGTTCAAGACAGGCAGATTCTGCATGTTTTATCATTTGAAGCTGAGAGATTGTTATTGTTCAACTCCTTAACACACTGTTGGAAGCTTTAGGTGAAGTTTTGTCAGCCCGTGGTCTGTGGGGGGGTTCTGGTTCCGTTCGACCCAGTTCACGCACAGACTCCGGTACAAAGCTTTGTTGACCGCCGAGTCAAACTGCCTGAAGAGCTGTTAACATCTGCGAGATTGCTGTGTGTGGTATTTTACATATTAGAGCAGGTCGAAAAAGCATATTACTGTTAGAACGTTTGTCGGCTGGGTTCTGTCAGACCCGTTTCCTGCTCCATTAAAAGTGGACCGGAACCGACCTTAAGTGGCTCCGAGCGAGTCCGTGTTTGTTCTGCAGCTGCAGTGCTGGGTTACTAAACGTAGCTAAGTCGTGCCTGTTTTAATTGTGATTGCCACGTTTCAGAATTTTGGGAAGTTAATTTAAAGCGTTTGAGTTGTTTAAGAGTCTAGAGTTGCGTGCTAAGCTAACGTTACAGAGACGTGTCGTACACGTTTGTTTATGAGCTGTGATTGGATAAACGAGAGCTGTGAGCTGTCAATCACTCGTGGCGAGCGCTGATTCGCTGTAGTGGGAACGCACGCCGTTGCGACCAACCCACTTTGTCGTCATTTCCGGCACTGCCGTGGTCGAAGGTAAGAAAACTTCATTCACCATGAACGCTTGGGAATGAACTACAAACGCTGTGATTGATTGGTTGACGTCACATATCTGTTTAGCGAGCTCCGCCTCACTCAACGGAAGCTGGTGACGCGTTGCGTCGTCCCGCCTGTTTGTGTGGTCATTTCCAGGTGCACTTCGGGCAACAAGCAGTTCACACTCAAACGGAGATTTCACTGAGAGTTTAAAAACTCATTTAAAGCCATCTAAACTGTCTAACAACATAGATTTGTCTCTGACAAGAACGTGGTTCGAGCGTTTATCACTGATACACTAGAAACTAACTCTGAAAAGGTTGTTTTTAGTTTAAATACTGAATAAACAAAATCAGTCTCCTCGTGATATCATTAAGTCTCGAAGCTGCCCCCTGTTGGTTAAAAGACGTTGACAGATGAGTTTTCTCAAAAACATCATAAAAAAGTCAGCATTTTTATGGTGAGTTACCAGCTTTTAAATTTGTTCTGTACACAAACAATAGCTCCTGTTTATTTTAAATAAAATATTTAGAATAACAGAGGTACAGACAAACATTTTTGCTTATTTTAAATAAAAAAGAATTTAAAATAACAAACAAAAGTACAGTTTTCACTCCAGATAACTGAAAAAAAAAATTTTCCTTTCTCTTCCTTCTCTCTGACACATCATCTTCCAGTTATCCTGTGTACATTTAAACTTTCCTGTTTATTTCAAATAGTGAAAAGTTTAGAGTAACGAATACAGAGCATCTTTTATTTTGATTTTCACTGAAATTCCAGATAAAAGATGGCAGGCGCAGAGGGTGAGACCCCTAACACCACTGATACGGGGCAGCCTGTGCCAACTGAAGGCCACGACCCGACCAAAGCAGATTGGATCGAACATGCCTTATTTTCACTCACAGGGTCCATCACAAACTATCATGAAGAGACACAGTTGATGGAGGAAGCAGATGTGGACAGAGCATTAAAAACTGTAACAGCTGGAACCACAACGGCTGAAAAGAAAGCAGACAGAGATAAACGTTTGGCTAAATTGAGCCTTCTGTTAAAGGCCAAGCTAGACTTTGAAACTGCTGTACGCCGGGCTGTCTCTACATCATGTTTAACAGCACAAATGGAGGTTGCCACTTTACAGCAGGAGGTAAAGAGTTTAACACAGTCAAGTATGGGCAGCGCTGAACAGGCGCGTAGTCTCTACGAAGAATGCACAGTGTTAAAAAGGGATTTTGACCAATCACAAGGTGAGTTGGAAAAATGTGTGGTGGAGAAGGATAAGTATTACCATCAGTACAAGTCGATTCAGGCGGATTGTGGGAAGGCACGGGACGCGCTGGACAAATGCACGGACACCCTGGAATGGTAAATGGTAAATGGAGCTTATTTATATAGCGCTTTCCAGTCCCCTGTGAGAAGCCCCAAAGCGCTTTACAATACCAGCCATCCACCCATTCATACACCGGTAGTGGTAGCCTGCCTTGCAAGGCGCCATCCAGACCTACCGGGAGCAACTCGTACACTACGAACACTACGGTACACAAGGCTGCAAGATGATTATAGAAAATCACAAGAACAGCACATGATGTTACAACGTGAAAATGATGGGTTAAGAGTCCAACTGAACAGTTGTAGAATAGAGCGTGCATCAGCAATGAACAAACTCTTTGAAGAAGAGAGAAAATGTTTGGATCTCATGAGTAAACACCTTGAGAATCCACCGCCTCCGCCGCCCCTCCCATACCTGATGACCCATTCCCTCCTCCACCGCCCCCGCCCATGCCCGATCCACCACTCCCACCTCCACCTCAACAGACATTTGCTGGGACAACCCAATGGCAGGTACCTACGTACCCCATGTCTACAGGTGTACCTGGTGCGCAGACGGGTGGGTATATCACTATTAATGGCTCTCAATTCGCTGTCCCAATAGAACGACTCCATAAAATTTCCCAGTTCGTTCAACGTTTTGAGCCAGGGCAATATGGTTCGACTGAAACCGATACCTATCTGAAAGACATTGAGTTTAAACTGGCATGCTATCCGAACGCTACGGTTGACGATAAAATCAGTTTGATCAAACTCACCACAAACAGGAAAGTGCAGCACTTCATTGCGCGTCAACCAGTCGCAATTTTGAAGGATTACAAACTTTTCTGCGAAACTCTACTGCAAGAATATGCTCCTCGCATGGGAGACGTTGGCTACCAAGCCGCATTGAAAATCACTCAGGGGCAGAATGAACATCCAATCCCATATTATGACAGACTTTTCGAAGCCTTTTTTGGTGATCGGAATGAGCCAGGGATGGAGGATGAACGTGATTTTAAGTTTCTTTTTATGAACAATCTATATTCAGAGATTGGTTCAACGGCCAACCTCATGGCCGACTACAGAGAAAAAACCATGCGTGAATTAAAGGAGTGCGCTATACGTGTTTTTGAAACATACAAGCGACACAAGAAACCAGTAGAAGTGTATCCAGGTGAAAAGGTCAAATACCAAACGCTAGACCTTGAAGGAGCAAGAGCGCCAGCTCACTCTTTTAAGGAAGGCGAGAATAAACAAAATTTCCAACCTGACAGACCGCAAAATGAAGGTGTCCGCTGGAACAAAGACCAAAAGGGGTCCAGAGACCCTAAGTGGTACAGGCCGCATCAAGAGGAAGAACCCCATCATCAAAAAAGGGGGGCGTTCCAAAAGAAAAAGAAATATGGGTCCCAAGGAGACTCATATGAAAGAGGGTGGTCCCAGAGGGGACCCCCGAGCAATGCGCCAGCTCCTGCACCTCAAACTGAACAGTCTGGGGCGAGGAAAAACCCACAGAAGTTCCAGAAAAAAGGCCCTAAACCTCTGTCCTCAGAAGAGATGGAGAACATACGTCGGTTGTTAGAAAGTTTGAAAAAAACAAACAAGGAAAACAAACCTGGAGTAATGTGTAGCACTATCATTGATAGTGACTCAGAACACACAAATAACAGCAATGCCACAATTGCTGACAGTCACCAAGATACTGATGGTCAGGATGCTGACAATCAGGGTACAGACAGTCAACAAGACGTTGATTGTAACCATGACATCATTGTTACAGAGTCCGAGAGCCCCTCATCAGAAAAAGGGGGGGAAAGCTCACTCACCAAAGACAATGACTCGTCACAGACCGATCACTCAGACCCATGTGTGACTGCACTACCAGTACAGGTGAATGAAAATCACACAGACAATGGTAGACGTAACAAACGTCGGAAAAAACCTGATAGGTTCCTGTGTAACATTATCAGGAAGGGGCCCGCTAAGAAGGCTTACCTGTCAATCACTTTAGAAGGGGTCCTCACAGAAGAGGCCCTCCTGGATGGTGGGGCTGACATAACCATTATGTCTCCCACACTGTTGAAGGAGCTACGGATAGCCGCTAGCGGTGTTGACAGGGAAATACCCCTCAAAGAATGTGCTGTAGTATTGCAGGGACTCTCAGAGACGAGAACAACCCTAACAGCTATAGCCATGGTTCATATGCAGATTGGTGAAATGACGCTATACCACCCGGTACACGTGTCCGCCGTTGACTCATTCCCATTTTTGGTCGGCCAAGACTTTATAAACCGCTTCGACGCGATTATAGATTATGGCGATCAGACAATGTGGACCAGAGTGAGCCAACCACTGCCAATCGATATGCCTACACAAGGTGACACTGACTGTCTAACAGCAGGTACCGCGGAAGGCACAAAGGGATCCTCCAACGAGAGCACAATCCCGGTAAGTGAACCTTCAGCAACAGGTGAGGCAGAAAAGGCCCAACAAGAGAGCCTCCTCTGCGAGCTGAAACAGTCAGCACTCACTGAACACTACCTACCACAGGTAGTCAAAGGTGTTGAGATCCAAGGATCCCACACCGATGATGCTGTTCTGTCTCCTTGGACGGAGAAATCAGCGATCAGCCAAGCTTTCTATGGAACCTTGGTTAAAAAACAGTTGGGTCTAGAAATGAACAAAAAGGCTTTCCGCTTTTCGTTAGACCCCAACGATAAACAGGTAATGACCGCAAAAGGGATCATTGACCTGAAACTGATCTGGAACCAACGAGAACTGGATCACCCGTTCCTCGTGGTCCCGAACTTACCACATGCAACCTACATAGGCTCCGACATTTTGGTAAGATTAGGTGTCCGAGTGGACATCAACAACAATGTACTGTGGTCACTAGACACAGCCACAAAGGAGTCTCCTGTGCTAACCACAGAGAACCTTAAGGCTGGACAGACCATTCCAGAGGTCTGCCAGATTGCTAACAGCCATAACACTGCGGTACCACCTCAGGTTATGAACAAGCCGGTGATGTGTCACATCATGAAAGGACAAGCTATTAGCACAAAACAGGCATACTTTCAACCATCTCCTATGTTTTTCAACTTAGGACTGTCCATGGAGGCCACATTCCAAGTGACCCTCGACTGCAGAACCACGACTGTTGCTGTGTGCAACACAAGCACAGAAGAGGTACTGATCCCAAAAAACACACAGCTAGGATGGTTGATCTCTACTGATTTTCATGATTTTGAGCTAAGCATTCCATTTCTGGGAGGACTCCCAGAAAACTTGATCCCAAATCAACACACGGGGCAAGTCTTGTTCACGAAACCAACACAGGCCATAGCTCTTTTCTCCCCCACTGAGTCCGACCAGGACACTGTCCGCAGGTTCGGTTTCAACAAAGGAGACAGTCTATGCCCTCAAACTTACAGTGCACTACCTGTTGACAGGTTTTACGACACTGAAGGGGACTCACTGGAGCTCCCCAAAGAACAAGAACCCCTCTCAGTTGCTTCACAGATTGACCAGGTGGTCGCCCAAGCCGACGCCCTGAAAACTGATGAAGAAAGGGACAAACTTCGCAAAGTTCTTCTAAAATATGAGAAATCATTCTCGACTGACTCGATGGATTGTGGGTTGACCACGCTCCACACAGTGAGCATCCCAACCCCGCCTAATGCTCCCCCTGCATTTGTCAGACAGTACAAGATTCCTCTGGCAGCACATCAACCTATCAGAGAAATCATTAATGACCTGTTAGAAAAAGGTATCATCCGATACTGTAACAGCACTTACTCTGCGCCTTTATGGCCGGTGTTAAAACCAAATGGTAAGTGGAGACTCACTATAGACTACAGAAAGCTAAACAAACAAGTTCCCTTATCCAGATGGCCTATGACGCAACTCCAACAGGAACTGCCCAAGGTCACCAATGGTAAGTACTTCTCGACCCTCGACGTCGCCTCTGGTTTTTGGACCATCCCTGTGCGCGCCGAGGACCAGTACAAACTAGCTTTCACTTTTGGCGGCCGTCAATACACCTTTAACAGGTGTCCCTTTGGCTACGCTAACTCACCTGCAGAGTTCAACATCTTCTTGAACAAAGCATGTCCAGACGCCCATGAGCGTGGGACTCTGATCTACGTGGACGATGTCCAGTGGTGGAGAAAGTACTCAAACACTGTACTTAAGTAAAAGTACAAATAAACAGTCAAAAATGTACTCTAGTAAAAGTAAAAGTACCATCTTAATATTTTTACTTAAGTAAAAGTGAAAAGTACTTGCTTTTAAAAATACTTAAAGTATTAAAAGTAAAAGTATTTGCTGAATGTATCACCTAATAAAATGGTCTACAATAAAGTGTCACTACCGTATGTATGTTTTCTGTAATACATTGATAGTGTTCCATTTTAATGAACAATGCTGCAGATATTACATGTTTTATTGTGTTTACTCTTTGACACAGTTCACACTTGGACTTGTGATTCTGTGCATCAGAATTTCAGGGATGACCTAGAGTTAAATGGCATTAAGCAAAATAAGAAAGAGGAATGATTATACCTTTGAAAGTTTTTATTTAACACAAACAAAACCAGTGTCATTTTCACTGCTGTAAACGCGTTTAAGTCTGCCTGAAAAAAGGGGCATTAGACAACTGACAAAGAAATAGACAACGATCATTTCAACTCGTTTGTCATCAACGCTAGTTAACAAAAAAAGTCTAGTTAACCTTGTAATGAGCCAAAAGTGAACAATATTTTAACTTCTTGACATAACTTTCAAAACTTGGACCCAAGTGTCGAGCCATTTGGAGACATCTCGTCTCCTGTCCTAACATCTCATGAACACATTTTAACATTGTGGCAAGAATTTCTTGTTTAAGTTTAGCAGAAGTTGATTTTCAAAGTTTTTGGAGTCCAGTCTGGCTCTTTAGGGAGAGAAAATCTGTCCCGCTGTACTGAAAAGTGTCTCACATGCTGCTGAGGCAGGCAAGGGTGTGTTTAAAGATCCACTGACATGATTTTTCTACTATTCATCAAATTGCTCAAAATATATATATATTTTATCATTTAAATAGGTTAGTTTTTGCAAACAAAATGATAAATCACTTTAATTTTGCTTTAAAAGTTATTTTGAACTTCAAGCCGTGTTTAATCATGGGAAATCCGTTTACACCCGAACGCACCATCTGTGACGTAGTGTCCAGAGTGAGAGGCAGAGCTCTGGGCTTGTCACAGTGCGCGGGTGTGAGCAGCTCCACATGAAGGTAAGTCTGATACAGCATCAGACCTAAATTAGATCCTGTTGTTTCTTGTTCCATCACCCAAACTATTTTCTGCTTCCCAAAATGAAGACAAATAGCTCAAATCTTCACATAGATTGATAAATTAGTCAGGTTTTAAAATGTCCGCTATTAAAGAGACGAGAGCCCTCTGCCTCTCACTCTGGACACTACGTCACAGATGGTGCGTTCGGGTGTAAACGGATTTCCCATGATTAAACACGGCTTGAAGTTCAAAATCACTTTTAAAGCAAAATTAAAGTGATTTATCATTTTGTTTGCAAAAACGAACATATTTAAATGATAAAATATATATAATTTGAGCAATTTGATGAATAGTAGAAAAATCATGTCAGTGGACCTTTAACTTCAAAGACAAATAGTATAGTGCAGGGACTGACTTGAGAACATCCATGGTAGTGACTGTGCTGGCCAAGTATCCATCTAGCTGTCTGGCCCTTTCTGGAATGTTGTCCTTCATGACACCAAAGTAGTCCTCCTCCTCTGATGAGCTTGAGTTGTTACCAGGGAGCTGCACTGACTCCTGATCCAAGTGGGTCTTGATGTAGTTCAGGCCTACACACAACAATCATCATTATTACCAAACAGAGGAGACATAATTCATCTAATTACCTAAATCAGACACATGATTTAATCGACACCACTGTACTTTCAAAACAACAAAGTACGTGTCTCAATAACCAGAAATGACCATAAAGAGAAGAAACAAATTTTGCTCCTCAGTGGAATAAGAAAAACACATGGGGATGTGGAGACAGATAATAATTTCATTAGATAATACACTGCTGTACACTGTGCAATGCATTCAGTTTTTGCTTTAAAACATTTTATGATGATCAGGAGGTGTTCTTTGCATTAGAAAACAACACTACAGCATTTATAATTTATAAAAAGATGGCAATGTGAGGAACAGTTTAAATTATTTACCCAGTTTCAGCTTGTGTTCATCGCTTGTCCAGGAAGTACGAAACTTTGGAAGAAGAATTGCTGCAGCAACAAGTTCAGGGTCAGCAAGCATAGGTCCAAAGCGCTGCTGGATTCCTCCTTGCAGGGCATCGATCAGTGGCTGGCAGAACTTAGAGGAGAGTCGTAGGCGGTCGAGCTTCACAGTCAGGAGGGTTATGGTGGGCACCAGCCACCCCATATGGACGTCTGCTTCTGCCTGCATTATGTTGAGGGCCTTGGCAACCGGGCTCATGGTCCCAACATATTCGGTCAGGAAAGCACATTCGGCAGGATTTAACCTGTTACATAAACAATTACCGGTATATTGTTTAATTTATTAATATAATTTATGTTAGTATGAAATATTTCATATAATATACTACTATCAACATGCTATTTACAATTCACCAGCAAATGAGCCTGATCACAATCATTTGCATTAACCTACAAATTAAAAGTTATATTGTGGCCAGAGTATTTCTGTAGTTTGATTTTATAATTGAAGAGTTTGTGTAGGTTAAATTTTCATGGATTTTCAACAGCATTAGTATCAACAACAGTCACATCTGGATAACAGAAAAAAATAATAAAAGCATTTCTTCATATAAGTTCTGCTGCTGCAGAGGAACCAAAGAGCTGCATGTGGCTCCAGAGTCACAGGTTGCAGACCCCTGAACTAAACTGTCTTCTCACACAGCCATTTCAGATGTCCACTTTAAGTGGAGCAAAAACCTGCAGCCACAGCAACCTTTTCACAGATAAGTTTGAGACCACTGCTTTAAAGTAACACGGTGTTAATCCTGTCATTCTATAATATATCACCTTATGAATAAGCATGGGGCTAACGAGTTCCTAGCCACACAAGCAACAAACACCCAAACACTGCAGCTCATGTTATTTAGCAGCCAAGCACAGCGTTAGCAACATGCATGTTGCCAGTTCATGCAAGATTATAATAATTTAATTGTTTACTTGTGAGCAAGGTACAGTTGAACAAGAAGCTGGCTAAGGTTACATAAGACTCCACTAACCTAAATTAATTTCACATGCTAAAGTAAGCTAGCGTTTAGCAACTTCACTTACCTCGACGTGTTTTTTCAGATTTGACGGCGAATTTTTGAAAGACAGGAGTTCATGGTTTCGGGGGAGGCAAAGTTGACACCGGAATCTCCACGAGTTGTTTTTAGAACCGGTTAACTCAAAGAAGTTTTTTAAATAAGGCCATGGATGGTGCGTATCTTGTTGCTGGCTCTCCACGGTGGAATCCATTTTGGGTGTGTTGTTAGGTAGAGGTGCAGGAGCACGCAGGTTGTCTACGTCACTGGCACAGCTCTTGCTGAAGGCGGGTCTAATGTTACCTGCCTGCTTTGCATTGGTTACTTTCTACGTCCGTAACTTTCAAACTAACGAACAAAAAAAAAAAAAAAAAGCCGCAATGCGACTTCAATGTAACGTGTAACGCAACGCATTTTAGAAATGTAGTGCAGTAGAAAGTACAGATACTTAATGCAAAATGTAGTGAAGTAAAAGTAGAAAGTACCCCTGTTTAATTTTACTTAAGTAAAGTACAGATACATGAAAAATGTACTTAAGTACAGTAACGAAGTACTTGTACTTCGTTACTTCCCACCACTGACGATGTCCTTTTGAGGCAGCCAACACTGGACTCACATTTGGCTGAGATCGACCACGTTCTGAATCAACTAGCAACTGCTGGTGCTAAGATATCACTGTCAAAATGCCAATGGTGCAGAACCAAAGTGGACTACGTTGGCCTACTCGTAGGTCCAGACGGAGTACAACCACAACTGACTCGCACCCAGGGCCTCGACAATCTCAAAGTCCCCACCAATCTCAAAGAACTACAAAGTTTTCTGGGCGTGTGTAACTACTCGAACCAATTCATCGAAAACTATGCGGACCTTGCGAAACCACTGACTGAACTCCTTAAAAAAGACGTACCATTTGTTTGGACTGACAAACAGCAACAGGCAATGGACGCTCTTATAAACAGGATCAAGTCAGCCCCTTGTTTAGTCTACCCAGACTACAACAAAGAGTTTTACTTGGAAGTGGGCTTCTCAGCTCATTGCATAAGTGCAGGTCTGTACCAGATACACGACAGAGACAAACGTGTAGTAGCCTACGCCAGCAAAACGATGGCAGGCCCCGAGTTGAGATTCTCAGACTGTGAGAAAGCTTTACTGACCACAGTGTGGGCAGTTAAACATTTCTCCAGCTACATTGGTGGACAGAAAATCATTGTGGAAACACAACACCAGCCAGTGACTTTTCTTAACAGTGAACGCATCAGAGATGGTGTGGTGACAAACTCACGTGTTGCAACGTGGCTCATGGCGCTTCAAAGTTTTAACCTAGACATACGTTATGGTCAAAACAAGAAGTCTCATCTGGGGACGGACTTGGCAATCTGCCAGAAGTGTACACAAGATGTACCAGCCACCCAGCCGCCGGTTGAGGTAAAACCCCCAGTAACTGAAGACCCGAATCACCACTTCTTTGATGACAATATCTGCAAAGATATGACAACATTGTACGTGGATGGATCTTCATTCCTCCGCGACAAAATCTGTAGGGCAGGTGTTGGAGGAGTTCTCCTCCAGGACCAAGAACAGATAACTTTCAGCTACAAATTAGGATCTCAGACTTCTCAGTACGCTGAGATTGCAGGAATCCTAATAGCTCTCCAGATGGTAGTAGAACGCTCCATCAAGACGCTAGTCATCTGCACTGACTCTAACTATGCTCGTTTGAGTTTCGCTTGTCACCTCGCTGTGTGGAAACAGAACGGTTTCCTAACAAGCGACAGAAAAGTGGTCAAACACAAAGAGCTTTTCATAGCGTGTGATCACTTGGTGACATCTCACGACTTACAGATCTACTGGAAGAAAGTTCCAGGACATTCTAGAGTCCCAGGCGATGACAAGTACTACAATGACATTGCAGATTCCTTAGCCAAAGAAGGAGCCGACGAAGGTCCTCTATGGTCCTTCGACCCCTCCTGGTTAATCAAGACTCTGTCAATACAACCTACAGTCAGGGTAATGGCAGTCACACGTGCACAGGCCGCAGCCAGACCTGCTGACAACGCAGTCTCTGTACGACCCGCACTGACTGACCCAGACATCATCCAACTACAGAAGTCGGATCCTGCTATCAACTCCATGATACTGTACCTGACTGATCCGGAGAAAAACACTCCGTCTAAAGACGAACTGGATTCCGATCCAGACCTTAAAGTCCTTTATCAGCTGCGCAAACAGCTAAAACTAATCAAAGGCATCCTAACTTTCGCTCATGGACCAACGTCCTCACCTGTGTTCGTGGTTCCCCATGAACAAAGGGGGGTGATGTTAGTTCATGCCCATGATCTCCCGTCCGCAGGACACAAAGGAGATAAAGCCACGCTGACGGCATTAAAACAAATTGCCTATTGGCCTGGAATGAAAAAGGATGTCAAGGACTACATTGAAGGGTGCGTGGTCTGTGGCCAGTTTCAGCCAACCAGACCACTTCACAGAGCACCACTGCAAAGCAGAGGCATTGCATTCCCATGGTCTGACCTCCAGATCGACTGGGTTGGACCACTCACTAAGAGCTCTAGAGGAAATAAATATTTTCTCACGGTAACCTGTGCATTCACCAAATGGGTAGAATGCCTACCAGCTCCTAACGACACAGCACAAACCACTGCTATGTTGTTAATGAATCATATATTCTCAAGGTTTGGACTTCCCCTTCGGGTGAACTCAGACCAAGGTACACACTTCACAGGTGAAGTGATGAAAGAACTGTGGAAGACGCTAGGCGTCAAGGCCAACTTTCATGTCGGCTACCACCCACAGGCTTCAGGCCAAGTAGAGAGAGCAAACAGAACTGTGGTGAGTATTTTGAAGAAATACGTGGCTGCAAACCACAAGGACTGGGACGTGAAACTCCCTCTGGTCCTCATGGCCATAAGAGCCACTCCACACACATCAACTGGCATCTCTCCCTTCGAGATGATGACCGGTCGACAAATGACTCTCCCTCTACACCTGTTGTACCAACCAGGCGACGCCGCCATGGCGACAGCCTACACTACACAACAATACATGAAAGATTTGAATGTACACCTCAGAAACACTTTTGCTTTCGCCCAGAAAAACCTGGAAAAATCTGCTGAAGGACGTAAGGCGTACTACGACCAAAAGGCCTCTCACAATGAACTCCAAGTGGGAGACAGAGTCTGGTACTATACGTTCGCCCCAGCAACCGGGAAAGGAGGGTCCGAGACCGGAACTCTCGCCCGCAAACTAATGCCCAGGTGGACTGGACCTCATCTGATAACAGACAAAGTGTCCTCAGTCGTCTACGAAATCAAAATCAGCAAAGGCCGCAAAGAGCCAATTGCTAAATGGGTACATCGAAATCAGATCAAACCTTACAAGGCGTTCAATGACTCCACAAAAGACAAAGATCTCACAAACACACCGACTTCATGGGATAATAAGGTCGTCCAAACACAAGTTAGTAAATAAACTAATCAGGTTTAAACTACCATATTTCCCACCCTATAAGTCGCATTGTCCAATTTGAACTTAGAAACGCTAAGCCTAAAACCCACAACAAAAAACTAACCTTAACAACCGTTTAAATCCACGAGATTTAATTTGACCTCGGTCATAAAGTTGAGACCTGTTTTTCTTGTGTGTTGCACTTTGGAATCTGACGACAAGAGTGTGTCGAAGCAGTGAAACGTTGTTTCCTTGTTGTTTAGTCATTACTGTTGTCATTAGTTGAGATATTGTTTGGTTCTGAACACTCCCAGCCAAAAAGGTTTTGTATTAACATTGGTTAATGAATGATATGGATTTAACTATGCCAACATACAGTTCGTTTTGTTAAATCTCAATCGTTGAAGAGTCAATGTAGTTTAAAGCTACTCAAGGTACCATAAACTACACTGGTCTCACAATTTCTAAATTGAACCGATTCGATCGTTTCTATTCTAGATTATCTATTCATTTTGATGAGTCTCGCCATAGACTTCAAAATTTATTAGGAATACCAAATCCTACGTCGTTCGTCTAAAAGACAACAGACATTTAGATCAAACTATATTTCATTTTTCTATTTTAGTTTAACCTAAACTAAGTAATGAATGGAGGAATAGTTTGGAATTAGAGGCCTTCGTTACAGAAGCCCTCCAAAATTTTATAGGTACAGATCCCTATATCTAATTTTACAGAATTGATCCACCCCTTAATTGGTAATTGTAGCTGATCTAAACCATGATAGCTTACATACCAGGTGCATATAGGTAGGGCCTAATGTAAAATCCCAATCATAAGCCCACCTAAAAAACCACATAATTGCATGACACATAGAACCAGAGTGGCACTGACTGGAAACCAACCAGCCAACAACCTTCGATGTGGGGACCTGCAGCTCCAACGCTTGGTCTTCAACCTTCATCCAAGGGTCGCCTCCTCTGCGTCAATCGAGGGATCCCCTCTACATGCTGATTATGAAAACAATTGTTGCTGATCAATCGCCAACTCTAATCGTTGTGGAATTACTGCTGTGGAATTACCGCTGTGGATTATAAGACTTTGTTTTCCAAAGGATCACAGACTTTGTTTTCCAAGAGTTAACAGACTCAGTTTTCCAAGGGATTACAAGCTTTCCGCTATGGGATTACCTACAAACAGTATGGAATTTCCAAAAACATTATGGGATTATAATTTTGATTTTTCTTTTCCACTTACTGGATTACTTCAAGATCAAAGACAGTTCAAGGTTTCCTTTCGTGTTGGACCCCATCCCCAAGGACTGGCGATGGCTTCCAAAAGGGGGGAGATGTAGTGGACCTACCCAGGGTCAAACTAAGGTTTTTGAACTGTCCAGTGATGACCTTTACTGACCTCTCAGTAAAGCAAGACATTTACCACAAAATCATTCCATTAGATGTAATCTGAGTCACATAGTCACCAAAAGAGACTATTTCTATCTTTGATTTTATTCTAATGTAATCAAAAGAATAACTTTTGTCATTTTCATGATATATGTTATATGCTGTTATTCTTTTAATATGTAGTATTACTGTGTTGCTTGACCAAATGAAAGTGTCTACTCAAAATATCTATGACAAAGTTGAATGAGGTGTCAGATTGACTTGCTCAGGAGTTGTTTTTGTTGAGTTCAGCTGAAACTCTCGGTAGCGTCGAGATGTCTCCTCTCTTTCAGACACTTTTCCAAAACATTCCTCTTTGTTATCTAAGCAGACTTGCTGTCAACCTTGAGTTTTTCACTTCACGTTTTCACACTCCTCTTGGCCCACGGACCAATGAGGAAAGTGTGTTCTAATCTCAACATTTTTGAGTAAAAGCGTTTGTTTGCAAGAACGCTTCAGAGTTTGGAAGGAACGAGAAAGTTCCTGAGGAGTTTCTGGGAGCTTCAAAGACATGAAGACGTCCCAAAGAGCTGAATGAATGCCTGTCACCCGCCAAGGACAGTCATTCGGCTAAGGACTAAATAACAGGCTGTTATGAGTCCACTTCGAACGAGCGCAAGCTCAAAACTTTGTTTATTCCTTCCTGGAATAAGTTTATCTTGAAGTCAGAGGCCAGGAGCTGACATATTCTCTGATGACCAAGCGGAAACCAGGAGACGTTGAAACGTAAACTAGAACCAGTTTTGGACGTGCTGGGACTAAAGGACTCTGCGCATCTGAAGGCTGGTGTCATTTCTTTATCAGACTCGTCGAAAGGTAAAGAGCTGTTTACAAACGTACCTGGATTTTAGCAGAAGTCGGATGGAAGTGTCACTTTTGGTATCATGCTCAAGATAATTTCCTTTAAACCATCTCCCATCTTCCTCCTATCTTTTTCCCTCAATTCTAAGCTGGAAACTATTTTAAGCTAAAGAGCCCACAGACTAAATATGTTTAACATCCAATATTGAAGTCTGTTGTGTTAAATTTAAGTGTGCTGACGTATTAAATTGAAAGAAAGTGAAATCATGTCAATCAAGTGTAATGGTGTTAATTTAGTTGATTTATTTTAAATAAATGGTAGTGTCGCCTGGCATACCAACTAAGTTAACGTCTTTGTCACTTAATGGCCTTGTTTATTTATCCATCATAAAGATCACAGAAATATTGGGTAAACTGAAAAAGAAAAGAATCCGTGAAATTACTATTCAATCTGAATAAGTAAATTAATTAAGGATAAAGAGGTCAGCTTAATACTGACCCCTGTTAAAATCCTTTAGTTACATCTGGGTGGCACTATATGTGTTTAAAGACACAATATATGGTCTCCCTCGTGTTTCTCTTCAATATTAAAAGTGAAAGTATACCGTGCGGCGCTGAAACCGAAACTGAAAAACAAATGGGGCAACACCGCACCACAGCCTGAAGTGCTGTGCAATTTAGGTTTACTTTTAGAGATTAATGTGTTTATAGGTTTTTTTAATAGGTCTAGAGAGATTAATATGTTGCTTTTGTTTGTGAAACGAGAGAGGAAGCTGCCGTGTTATATATGTGGCCTGCAATGCAACACCGCCACCTGCTGCCAGTCACAATCTACGGTGGTCAGAGAACAGAAAATCAACAGGAAATAGCGCATTTTATAAATTAAAAACTGTTTTACCTTTTTGACAAGACTGCCTGCTCCATTTACATCCGTGCGCACAAAGGAATCCATTTTGTGGCGTCTACTAAAAGCTAAAAGCTACCTCGCGTGCTGTGAAATGTGACGTGATGACGTCACTACGGGTACTCGAGGTGGACAAAAAAGCCTCGATAGAAGTCAAAGCACTCGATCTGTCGAAAACTCGGGTATTCTGTTAATGCACTAGTATGTAACTTATTTTTTAAACATATTTCTTCACTCTGCCACTATGTAATGAAAGATAGATGTTTGACAGGTAATCTCTGAAAAAAACTATAGTCCTCTGGCGTCTCCCGGTGGTAATAAAAGCATTTATAAAAACCAGAGCGCTCCTCGGTTAACCAGCCAATAAAAAAACAAGAGTTTTTAATCAGCCAATAAAGCTGCGTTCCAGTTGTCCTCAACAGAGCTTCTCACGCCCCAACCCACGCCCCCACCTGTCCCAGTGCGCAGACAGCGAGCATCTGCGCATGTTCTCATTCAAAGCGATGCAGGACTGTTTTATATGTGACACAAATGTATTAAATTCCCTTCTTAATCCCTTATCTGGAGTTTTCTTTTGTTTTTTTGCCAAAAGTCAAGTGATCGCTCCCTCCTCCTCCTCCTCCCTCCGCTGAGTGCAAATGAATGAGGAAACGGCAGGTTGTCACGAGAGAATTAAACTCGAGTTTTACGTTGCTGCCCGAGTCCCTGCAGATTTTCTGGTCTTCTGGAGTGCTGGACCAGCTCTCCGTGGTTTTATTTTATCTTTTTAGAACGTTTTATTAACATATAAACACAGAATATGCAACGTCAGCGAGAGAAAATGCAGCAGGAGGCGGAGCTGATGTCAAGTTCAACAGACCACGGAGGAGCAGCCATATATGGCTCTGAGGGGGAGTGAGCAGAATGCTTTCCCTGTTCAACATTTTTCTGTGTTTTGGTCATACAGAAATCGCAGATAGCAGCTTTAAACTTTGGAAAAAAACTTGAAAACCCTCTTCTTTTAAAAAAAAAAAAAAAACAAGCATGAAAACCAACACTTTTTGTACATTTTTCCCTTCAATACCAATTTGTCCTAATTTCTGGGGCTTGACCCGTTTAATTAATCAAAATTCTGCAAATTCTGCAAGTTTAGATACAACTTGCCTTTTCTTTTTTTCTGCTTCACTGTTCTAACCCTTATGACCTACCCCGCCTCACAGCTGCGGGTCTGAGCTCAACTGAAAAAAAAAACCCTCTGACTGTATCAGTGCTCTCCAAAACAAAACAAAACAGCATGAGTAGATTTCTGTGTATTATTTTAACCGACCTTTTCTGGCCCATGAACCACATGTACCATACTCTTAATCTGCTATTTCTCCTCTACTTTCATCCTTCGTCTTTTTACATTTTCACTCATGACAACGGAGGGAACGGAAGCTACTGTACACATGCGTACACCCTGCTCCATTTCGCTCCCAACACATTCGCATGCGCACACCCTTACTCATGACAGATGAGACAGGACGCTGCTACTTACACCTCCTCCCTCATCCTCGACATAATCCCCCTCATCATCCTCGTCTCCCCAAATATTTCTGTCTCAGCTGACAGCTTTAACCTCATTGACAAAAACTCGTACACACTTTTTTTCCTCTTTCTCTCTTCCCCTTTTCAGCTCAATCACTCTTGTAAAAAAAACCTCCACTTCACTCTGTCTATTTTTTCCACACTTCTGCTTTCAGACACATGCGTTCCTGAAGTCTTCCAACAAGTCACTCCTACATGCAGCACATGCGCCTCTGACCTTCTAATTCATTGCACCTTCAGCTAGCTCCGCCGCTTTTTTTTTTCACACTACGCACACAGAAAAGCGCTTGCTCCTCTTTCTTTTCTTTTAACTTCAACTGAGCTGTCAAAAAAAAAATCACCTGACTTATCACAACAAGGTTTTTTTTCCTTTTAACCCTGGCAAAACACTTCTGTTACTTTTTAGATAGACAACAAGGGTTCCTCACCCTGGCACAAAATCTTCATTCCTATCTGTTATTTTCTTCTCTATTGCTTTTAGCTGCGTGCTCGGCAGCTATGTGTTTGTGTGTTTGTGTCTTTTGATTCTCTTCAGCACTTCAAAGAATCAGTCCGCAGCTCAAGGTGTCCCCCAAACAGCTGGTCAGACACGACAGGACATAAATTGCTGACAGGGAATCACATCTCTTATCAGCTCTCAACACGGGAATCCCACCCGCTTCCAAAACACGGGAATCCCACCCGCTTACAAGAACACAGTTTTGCTGAAAAAAGGAATCTCACCTACTTCCAGCTCCGTAGTTTAAAACACACTTTTTCCTCTTTATTTTCTAAACAGCGTGCAGTCCTCCTCATAATCCTGTGAGTGACGCCAAAATGTTTTATGATATTTCGAATCAACCCAAATGTTTAATGTTTTATCATATTTTAAATAATTTGTCAGGCTCGTGGAAAGTTCGGCACGACTGTTTAGGAAAAACACACACACAGACCTTTAAAAATAATGATGTGTGATTTATTTAAAAAGTTTGTGAAAGAAAAATGTAAAACAACAAAACAAACAAAGTTGTACGATCACCTCAGATGTACAAGTCACACACACAAACTGTTTTCCTGCTAGAAATAATGTGTCATTTAAATCTGCCACAGTTATCAGTAAAACACACAAGGCTTTGATGTTACAATAAATTCTCACCATGTGACACAGAGTCGGGAAGTCGCTTCAACTCAGATGAGAATCACATCAACGCAGTCGGACATCTTGATCAGAGACTCGAATGGCAGACTTCAACTTTCTGTCTGAGTGACTCTATTTTATAATGTGAAGTGTATGCGTACATGTGTTGGGTGTGTATGTGCGTGCGTGATGCACTCACTCTCATCTGAGCAAAGCGGTGCTAGGCAGTTCCTTGCACGGGTGAGGGATAACATTTCTTATTTGACTAGCCTGTTACATCTTTTACCAAGAAGGCTACAAGGTCATGTGAAGAAAACGAGCTTAGTTTTTCACATAACTCTGTGCCTGATAAAACCTAATTGCAAATAGTTTAAAGGTTAGCTTGACACTAAACTAAAATGTTTACTCCAGGGATCGTGTGTAACTCACAAGTGTTGCAAAAAGCATTAAAAAATTTATAAACATTTAGTCAGAAAAACATTAATACTAAACTCTTAATTCAGTGTTTCCTTCATAGACTACAGCACGGCCTGTGTAAAGTGTTGAACTAGATCAGAACCAGAACCACCCTCTATTTCTGCAGCGACGGATTTCACCCTGAAGACGTCGGACGGTCCAGACTCAGAGTTCCCCGTCAGAACCATAAACAATGACCGAGGCACTCTGTGGTACAAGAAGGACCACAAGTTCAAGATCCCAAAAGGTGAGAGGTCACGTGACCAGGCAGGAAGGCTGCTCACCCTCTGAAGCTGGTCCTGGTTCTGTTCAGAAAACAGAACCCAAAGATCACCAGTTTACTGTCAGTCCCCAGCTGAAGGAAGCTAAAACCTTCTGGCTTCAGTCGTCAGTCTTAAGCCCACAGTATAGCTCTGCGATGGGCCGAACGCCGCTGCACGCCGTGTGAGCGCCGCGGCACAAGCCTTTGAATGCGGGCGTGAACGCGCCAAGCTCAAATTTTATGACCGCCTACGCGCACGCGTTGTCTCACAATAAACTGCCCGGCGCCGGACTGTTTTGTATGAGACACAAATGTTTTAAATTCCCCCTCTTCATCTCTGATCTGGACTTTTCTTTTGTTGTTTTGCCAAAAGTCAAGTGATCGCTTGAAGCGATCACCATTCGCTTCCTCCTCCGATGAGGAGGAATGAATGAATTTGTCACGAGCAAACCAAATGTCCAACGTGGATGCGCCAGGTTCTAAATATTTCCTGGTGGGCTGTGGGCTGTAGGACCAGCGCTACCTGTTTTTATTTTATTTTTTAGAACTTTTTATTAACATATAAACACAAAATACCGCTGCGCAGCTCGTGCCTTTTCTTTCACCACCCGACCTGTCAATCAATTCAGTAGGCGTGTCAGCAAATGACCAATCAGCGACCTCAATTTGTCCCGTAGGTAAACGCTCCGCCCTGCTGCTGCTCAAATTATGTCAAGAATTTGGAGCGTCACGCTGGAGCTTCACACTGAGCTATACTGTGAACTGCCTGCGCGCAGCACGCGCGCATCGAGCGGCGTGCTGCCCAACGCACAGCTATACTGGAGCCTTTAATGGAGGTCATGGGATGGATGAAACAGGAAGTCTGAATGCTACTTCCTGTTTCAAGTCGTCAAGTTTAGATGATGTTCTCGTGTTTGTGTCTTTCAGCCTACATTCTTTTCCACCTGATCTCACCACTGATCCAGAAGAGTCCTGAGACGTAAGAATACACACAGGAAAAAACACACAGGAAGTAACACACAGGAAGTTACACACAGGAAGTTACAAACAGAAAATTACACATAGGAAGTTACACACAGGAAGTTACACACAGGAAGTTACAAACAGAAAATTACACATAGGAAGTTACACACAGGAAGTTACACACAGGAAGTAACAAACAGGAAGTTACAAACAGGAAATTACAAAGTTGTAACACAAGCACAGGAAGTTGCACAACTTTAACTCACACACAAAGGATGTAACACAGGAAGTTACACACAGGAGGTAACACACAGGAGGTAACACACAGGAGGTAACACACAGGAGGTAACACAAAGGAGGTAACACACAGGAGGTAACACACAGGAAGTTACATACAGGAAGTTGTAATCCCTGTAGTTCCATTAGGGTTGAGTATGTTATGGGTCAGAAGTAGTTCAGACCATAGACATATACATCAACGCCTCGTTGAGTGGACTGGCCTGCTGCTGCGTTACGTCAAAGCGTCCACCATATTGAATGTGGCAGATCTGCTCATAGACATTATATATAGTAGACCAAGCATAGCCTGCTCCGTCGCAGGATTTAGGGCAGCCATCTTGGCGCTGTCACCCTTGTACTTTGCTGCATACAAACTAACAGAAAATGTATGTATATATATGTATGTACAAGCCCAAAACCAGAAAAGTTGGCACGTTGTGGAAATCGCAAATAAAAACAGAATACAATGACTTGCAAATCTTTTTCAACCTATATTCAATTGAACACACTGCAAAGACCACATACTTAACGTTCGAACTGGTAAACTTTGTTATTTTTTGCAATTATTAGCTCATTTGGAATTTGATGCCTGCAACATGTTTCAAAAAAGCTGGCACAAGTGACAAAGAAGACAGAGAAATTTGAGGAATGCTCATCAAACACTTATTTGGAATATCCCACAGGTGAACATGCAAATTGGGAACAGGTGGGTGCCATGATTGGGTATAAAAGCAGCTTCCTTGACATGCTCAGTCATCCACATAGAAGGATGGGGCGAGGGTCACCACTCTGTGAACAAATGCGTGGGCAAATTGTCGAACAGTTCAAGAACAACTTTTCTCAACGAGCTATTGCAAGGAATTTAGGAATTTCACCATCTACGGTCCGTAATATCATCAAAAGGTTCAGAGAATCTGGAGAAATCACTACACGTAAGGGGCAAGGCCGAAAACCAACATTGAATGCCCGTGACCTTCGATCCCTCAGGCGGTACTGCATCAAAAACCGACATCAGTGTGTAAAAGATATCACCACATGGGCTCAGGAATACTTCAGAAAACCACTGTCAGTAACTACAGTTCGTCGCTACATCTGTAAGTGCAAGTTAAAGCTCTACTATGCAAAGCAAAAGCCATTCATCAACAAGATCCAGAAACGCCGCCGGCTTTGCTGGGCCCGAGCTCATCTGAGATGGACTGATGCAAAGTGGAAAAGTGTTCTGTGGTCTGATGAGTCCACATTTCAAATTGTCTTTGGAAACTGTGGACGTCGTGTCTTACGGACCAAAGAGGAAAAGAACCATCAGGACTGTTATAGGCGCAAAGTTCAAAAGCCAGCATCTGTGATGGTATGGGGGTGCATTAGTGCCCAAGGCATGGGTAACTTACACATCTGTGAAGGCACCATTAATGCTGAAAGGTACATACAGGTTTTGGAGCAACATATGCTGCCATCCAAGCGACGTCTTTTTCATGGACGCCCCAGCTTATTTCAGCAAGACAATGCCAAGCCACATTCTGCACGTGTTACAACAGCGTGGCTTCGTAGCAAAAGAGTGCGGGTCCTCCCCTGGCCTGCCTGCAGTCCAGACCTGTCCCCCATTGAAAATGTGTGGCGCATTATGAAACGTAAAATACGACAACGGAGACCCCGGACTGTTGAACAACTTAAGCTGTACATCAAGCAAGAATGGGGAAGAATTCCACCTGAAAAGCTTCAAAAATTGGTCTCCTCAGTTCCCAAACGTTTACTGAGTGTTGTTAAAAGGAAAGGCGATGTAACACAGTGGTAAATATGTCCCTGTGCCAACTTTTTTGCAATGTGTTGCTGCCATTGAATTCTAAGTTAATGGTTATTTGCAAAACAAAATAAAGTTTCTCCGTTCGAACATTAAATATATTGTCTTTGCATTCTATTCAGTTGAATATGGGTTGAAAAAGATTTGCAAGTCATTGTATTCTGTTTTTATTTGCGATTTGCACAACGTGCCAACTTTTCTGGTTTTGGGCTTGTATATATACATATGTATGTATATATATATATATGTATGTATATATATATATGTATGTATATATATGTGTATGTATATATATGTGTATGTATATATATGTATGTGTATGTATATATATGTATGTGTATGTATATATATATGTATGTGTATGTATATATTTATATGTATGTGTATGTATATATATATGTATGTGTATGTATATATATGTATGTGTATGTATATATATGTATGTATATGTATGTATATATATGTATGTATATATATATATATATATTTATGGCTATATATATATCTATTATATCTATGTGGCGGCCGTGGCGTAGTGGTAATGGCAGTCGTCCCCCGATCGGAAGGTTGGCGATTCGAATCCCGGTTCCCCACACCATGTGTCGTTGTGTCCTTGGGCAAGACACTTAACCCCGAGTTGCTCCCGGTAGGACTGGAAAGCACCTTGCATGGTAGTCTGCTGCTACCGGTGTATGAATGTGTGTAGCATTCAATGTGTGTAGCGCTTTGAGATTTTCACTAATGAAAAGCGCGTTATAAATTGAATTCATTATTATTATTATTATTATTAGATATGTATATTGATATGCCTATAGATATAGATATGTATATAGATATGTGTGTATATATATATATATATATATACTGTATATAGATATGTGTATGTAAATAGATATAGATATGTGTATGTATATGTATGTATATATAGATATGTGTATGTATANTATATATATACTGTATATATATATATATATATGTATGTATATATATATATATATATATATATATATATATATACTGTATATATATATATATATATGTATATATATATATATACTGTATATATAATTACAGTATCTAATATGTATACATAATGTGTGTGTGAATAAATTGCATCTTTGGTTGTATCTTGCTAAACATGTCATATAATTAAGTATGGTATTCCACCAAAATTATTTAAATATGCTAAACTATATGTTCCTATACATGCAGTTTTAATAGCTGTATGCCTAACATTTAAATATGTGGCAATGGGATTACTATTCAGCGTGTTATGATTGATTAAATGCGCTGATACTTTATTGTGCCTGCCAAATATACAAGGCTGAGTGGAGCTGTGGCCAGCGTCAAGATGGCCGCCTGAAATCTCGTCAGCTCCAATAGGCGAGAGCGGGCCATGCGGTATCTAGTGTTCTATATATGAAATCTATGGATCTGCTAGTCAACTGACATACAGGTAGTCCTCGACTTACGAGCGCTCTTACTTACGAGGTTCCGGACTTACGAATATGCATCTCATCTAAAAAAAATTTTTTTTTTTTTTTAAAGAAATGAATACATGTACAGTACTGTACAGTCACCAAGCACTTAGCCTATCCTAACACAGATTTTACAAATGAAGGAGTGAGTTGAATTGTCTCCCTTTCACATAAAGTGAAAGTACTGTAGCTCCCTTTATGTGAATGGAGCCTGCTGGGGAGGAGGGAGACAATTCAACTGACTCCTTAACTGTGTTAGGATAGGCTAAGTGCTTGGTGACTGTACAGTACTGTACTGTACATTTATCTATTTATAAATAAATAAATATATATACTGTACAGTATATTTTTAATAAATAGATAAATGTACAGTACTGTACAGTCACCAAGCACTTAGCCTATCCTAACACAGTTTTTAAAGATGAAGGAGTGAGTTGAATTGTCTCCCTCCTCCCTGCAGGCTCCATTCCCATAAAGGGAGCTAGCTCCCTTTATGTGAAAGGGAGACTATCAATTCACTCCTTCATCTTTAAAAACTGTGTTAGGATAGGCTAAGTGCTTGGTGACTGTACAGTACTGTACATGTATTCATTTAAAAAAAAAATATATATATATTTTTTTTGGTGATCCTACTTACGAATTTTTGGACATACGAGCAGCCCATAGGTACGGAACTCGCTCGTAAGTCGGGGACTACCTGTAAATAGATGGACTGAACTTCACAAAGCACCATTCTACAAAGTATCATATACATTTATGTACCTGCGACCTATACACAGGTGCGACCTATACACCAGAAAATACTGTATATGTGTGTGTGTGTGTCCTTGTTTATGTTATGTTGTGAGGCCCATTTTTCTGAGTTATACCAAATTGTGAAGACCAACTGCTTCTTATGGGGCCCAAAGCCCGGGCCCCATAAGAAGTAGTCCCGTTGGTGCGTTAGGTTTAGGACTAAGGTATGAATTGAGGATATGTTAAGTTTAGGGTAAGGTATGCATTGGTAATGGTTAGGTTTAGGGTAAAGGTCAGGGGTAGGCTGTAGAAATGAATGAAAAATGAATGGAAGTCAATGCAATGGCCCCACAAAGATAGAAAAACAAACCTGTGTGTGTGTGTGTGTGTGTGTGTATATATGTATGTATGTACTGTATGTATATTTTTTGTTTACATATGTATGCATGTATGCATGCATGCATGTATGTATGGGTTAGGGTATGTATACATATACATATATATGTATATATATATATACATATATATATATATATATATATATATATATATATATATATATATATATACATATATATATACATATATATATACATATATATATATATATATACATATATATATATACAGGTGACCCCCGATTTACGAACGAGTTAGGGACCTAAGAACGGTTCGCAGCTCGATCCGTTCGTAGGTAGGGGGTGAAAATTATATTAAAAAAAAAAATTATTCATTCATTCATTCATTCAACCTTTATTTATCATGCTAACGGAGCGCGCGCACACATTTAAGCATGTACAGTAGTGTACTGTAATGTTAAACATTGCTATTCACATTTACAGAATAAATAAAAATATATTTTCTTACTTTGAGATGGTCAAAGCCGACATAGGTTGCCATGCGTTGATTGTTTTCGGGCCAAGCAGCGCGGGGGCCGGCAAGCCACCGCAGCTGCTCCAGACCTGTGTTAGCTAGCTGGCTAGCTTCTGCTAGCCAAGCCATGAGCTAGTGTTGGAGCGGCGGCGCGATCAATCTGCAGCTGCTGCTCCAGCCGCTGCTCCAGCCTGAGACGTCCACAGAGCTATTCCAGCTAGTAATTAATCCATATGATGCGATCCTGGTCACCAGTGTTCAAAAGGCCGGCTCCCGTGTTAGCTCCAGTGTTAGCTTCTGGAGCTAGCCAGGCCGGAGGTGTAGCCAGGCCGGCCGGAGGTGTTCGCACGGCGGCCTGGCACGATCGGCGATAAATCCGCTGCTGCCTGAGACATCCACAAAGTTCACAGAGACGTTTCCAGCTAGTAATTAATCCATATGATGCGATCCTGGTCACCAGTGTTCAAAAGGCCGGCTCCCGTGTTAGCTCCAGTGTTAGCTCTGGAGCTAGCCAGGCCGGAGGTGTAGCCAGGCCGGCCGGAGGTGTTCGCACGGCGGCCTGGCACGATCGGCGATAAATCCGCTGCTGCCTGAGACATCCACAAAGTTCACAGAGACGTTTCCAGCTAGTAATTAATCCATATGAAGCCATCCTGGTCACCAGTCTTCGTCCGGCTCTCGGCAGCTAACCTAAGATGGCGTCCGGTGTTCTACATTAATTTGTGACCGGAGACCCCAGTGACTGAACCTAAAATAGCGTCCGGTGTTCTACATTAATTTGTGACCGTGTAAACTGAAGACCTACTTCCTGTTGCCCAAGATTGCTCAAAAATGATCAGAAATGATCTTTTTTATCATAATTATTATTTATAAAGCCTTTAAAACAACCAGAACATGAAATTAAGAACATTTAAACACAAAAAAAAAAAAATTTTTTTTTTTTTTTTTAATACAGTAATTTCATATTTTTATTAAATATGATATGTTCGTAGGTCCCGTGGTTCGCAGGTCGATGGGGTCGTAGGTCGGGGGTCACCTGTATATATATATATATATATATATATATATATA
>JBBPBX010019041.1:24094-44899 GCA_038048925.1 Garcialebias charrua
CAAAATGGATAAAATATACAGTGAAATGTGACAACATACGAAGACTCAGAAGCTAAAATATATAATGTTGAAAATGTGATTGATGCAAATTTTTTTCCTGTAATAAAAGATAGCGAATATTATAATGAAGAGCAGTTTAATGACATCAATATATCAAATGGAGTTCTCTCCATTATTCACTTTAATAGCAGAAGTATAAATGCAAACATATCCAAAATAACAGATTACTTAAAACAATTAAATAGAACTTTTACGATAATAGCGCTGTCAGAGACATGGCTTAATGATGATAACACAAGTAATATTCACATCGAGGGGTATGAATTATATCATATGAACAGAAATAATAAAAGAGGTGGTGGTGTCGCACTATTTGTCAATAATGAAATAAAATGTAAATTAAATAATGAAATGTCAATAATAGTTGATAATATTATGGAAATGATAACAATAGAAATTATAAACAAAAACGATAAAAACATAATAATAAGTTGTGTATATAGATCACCAGGAGCAAATATAGAAATATTCACTGATAAAATCTTGGAACTAATGGAGAAGAGTTTTAATAAAAATATTTTTTTGTGTGGAGACTTTAACATTGATATGGGAAATAAAACAGATTCAAATAACATAAGCACATTTATAAACTCAATGTACAGTTTAAATATGTATCCATTGATATCAAAGCCAACAAGAATTACAACTCATAGTGCCACAATAATTGATAATATTTTCACAAATATAACAAATGGGGATGTGATAGGTGGTATCTTAACGACCGACTTAAGTGATCATTTACCAGTTTTCACAATCTTTAAAAATGATCAAAATATCACAAAAGCAGTCACAACGAAGAAAAAGATCATAAACACATCAAAAAAAGTTTTGGAAAAATTGAAAGAGGATCTGGATAAACAAGACTGGAATGATGTGTATGTTGATGATGCGAACAGAGCATATGATGAGTTTATGAATATCTTGGAAACCCTGTATGTAAAGAATTGTGTGCAAACAAATTACACAAAGAGAAATACGAATGATCAACCATGGATGACAAAAGGGTTAAGAAATGCATGTAAAAAAAAGAATTATTTGTATTCATGTTTCTTGAAATTACGAAGTCAGAGCGCAGAAGAAAAATATAAAAAGTATAAAAATAAATTAGTAGGGATTATAAGGAAACATAAGAAAGAATATTATAGTAAATTATTAGATAAAACTAATGGTGATATGAAAGCAACATGGCGAGTAATGAATGGTGTACTGAAGAATCATAAAGCAAAAACTGGTATTTCAAAATATTTTGTAAAAGACAACGATGAAGTTCATGATGAAAATGAAATTGTTAATGGATTTAATCAATATTTTGTAAATGTTGGATCAAGCCTTGCAGCTAAGATACCAAAAGTAGATAAAAATATGATCCACTCAATTACAGGTTGTGCAAATAGTATTTTCCTAAATGGAACTAACAAAGAGGAAATAATGAATGTAGTAAAACATCTTACAGACAAGAGATCGAAAGACTGGGTGGACATGGATATGATGTTTGTAAAGGACATAATGAGCCATATTATTGAGCCGTTCACATACATATGTAACTTATCATTTTCAACAGGAATTTTTCCAGATAATATGAAAGTAGCTAAGGTCGTTCCTCTTTTTAAAAATGGTGATAAATGTGTATTCAACAATTATAGACCTATATCCTTGTTACCACAGTTTTCAAAAATTCTTGAAAAACTATTTGTAAACAGACTAGACCAATTTATAGATAAACAAAATATTCTAAGCAACAGTCAGTATGGGTTTAGATCAAAAAACTCTACATCAATGGCTCTCATGGAATTAATGGAACAAATAACTACTGCTGTCGATCAAAAACAACATTGTATCAGTATCTTTGTTGATTTAAAAAAAGCATTCGATACTATTGATCACACCATTCTCCTTGAAAAACTGAACAAATATGGTATTAGAGGACCAGCATTACAGTGGGTATCTAGCTACTTAAAAAATAGGAAACAATTTGTACAAATAAATGATGTAAGATCTGACCTCTGTAATATCACATGTGGAGTTCCCCAAGGCTCTGTACTTGGACCAAAGCTTTTTATTTTATATGTGAATGACTTGGTAAATGTGTCAGGACTCCTTAAATGTGTACTTTTCGCTGATGATACCACTTTTTTCTGTTCAGGTGAAGATATAGAACAAATGTTAGAATTGATAAAGACAGAATTTGTCAAGATACAAACTTGGTTTAAAATAAATAAATTATCATTAAATCTAGAAAAAACTAATTACATGATATTCGGTAATAAAAAGAAAACTGTTGATGTTCCACTCAAAATTGAGGATGTTGAGATTTGTAGAGTGAATGAGGTGAAGTTTTTGGGTGTTATCATTGATGACAAACTGACATGGAAACAACACATAAATTCTGTAAGAATAAAAATAGCTAGATCGATAGCAGTACTGTACAAAGTCAGAGACCTATTAAATGATAAAGCTCTGTATTTATTGTATAACACAATCATTGTTCCACACTTAATCTATTGTATTGATGTTTGGGGGAAAGCGTGTAAAACAATCACAAAGCCTATTTTTGTATTACAGAAAAGAGCTGTAAGAATTATCACTAGAAAGCATTACCGTCATCCATCAAGTACATTATTTTATCAACTAAAATTATTGAAGTTCCATGATTTGGTAGACTATAATATTTTATCAGTTATGTATAGAGCTCAAAATAATGCATTACCTTTAAATATCCAAATGCACTTTGTTAAAAGACAAAGTTGTTATAATCTTAAGGGAACAGAGTTGTTTGTAAAACCACAATTCAGAACCAGTTTGAAGGGACGTTCTACCTCAATCCAGGGAATTAGATTATGGAATGGCTTGGAGAATGTAGTTAAAAATGCCAAGTCAATGTTTACATTTAAAAAAATGATCAAAACAAATGTGTTAAAAAAATATGTGTGAAATAGCGTAATGTGTATTGTATTAGTTAAAAAATTAGAAAGAGTTAGTCATTTTGTACTGTTAGTTAGAAAATTAAAAAGAGTTAGTAATTTTGTACTGTTGGTTGAAGACTATTATTGTTTAACCTGACTGTTGGAAAAAGTTGGTTGAAGATTATTATTGTTTACATAGTTTGACTACTGTTGTTAAATCTGATTGTTGGATTTTAGTAATTTTGTACTGTTGGTTGAAGAATATTATTGTTTAACCTGACTGTTGGAAAAACTTGGTTGAAGATTATTATTGTTTACATGGTTTGACTACTGTTGTTTAATCTGATTGTTGGAGATAAGGGGCAGATATAATAAGATTTATTCTTCTTTCTGCCACCTTTCATTTTTTTACATTTTGTACACTATCATTATGAGATTGCCTTGTATTGTTTCTTTTGTAAAAAAATGAACAAATTTAATAAACATAAACATAAACATAAACAATATATATATATATGTATATATATATATATATATATATATATATATATATGTATATATATATAGTGGAACAGGCCCTCATGCTTGACCTGGTTTTACACCTTTTCATATCTACCGGTGTATGAATGTGTGAATGAATGGGTGGATGGCTGGTATTGTAAAGTACTTTGGGGCTCCTCACAGGGGGCTAGAAAGTGCTATATAAATAAGCTCCATTTACCATTTACCATCTCTCTGAAACTTTGAGTGTTACACTTTTCTTGAAGCTCTCAAGGAGACAAGTGGACACTATTTTATTACATTTATTTTGAATTAAGAGACACAAATCAGAAGAGACTTTCTTTAAGTTGTGTTAATTCAGAATCAAACAACACAATAACTTCAATATACTGTATTGATCATGGTTTATGGTTTATTTCCTTCCGGTTCCGGCGAACTAACGAGCGGCAGCACCTCTGGTCTCTCTGAGTATTTTTATCATCTAACTGACCCGTTTTTCGAATTGGACCAAAGCTGGTCCATCTTCCATCTGAATTCGGTGTTCAGTAACTCAGAGAGCCGGACGGGACCGTTCAAAAAAATTCTGTCGGACCAGGTTCGGACGTTTTCACCTCACCGGTCATTCTGAGCTACCTTGCCCGGCCAGGTGAGCCCCAAAGCCGGAGAGCCGCCCACGAAGACCCGGTGTTTCTTCTGCCACTCTCACTGGCCCGTTTGAACGTCCCACCTGCACCTGGACCTGCGGTTCTCCTGTGATTCTCCTGGTTTCAACAAGATTGCAGGGAAGTTTTCAGACTATGCTGATTTTTTCTGCTGTCCTTTGTTGACCTCGTGGCGTGGGGGGAAGATAACGTACCTGGTTCGTGAGCATCGGGGGAGGTGTTTCTGACTGGACCAGAACCGAATCGAACTGGCTGTGGGGACACCGTCTTTAATCCAGCTGGATCAGACCAGTGTCGCGTAGTGCTCAGCTGGAGGGACGCGCGGCTGCTTTTGAAGTGCAGCTGATCTGATTTGAGCAGCAACTGAACGGAATCTCAGCCTTGTTGTTTCAAACGGGGGTGACGTCACCGAGCGCAGGAGCACAGAACAGCAGCTGGATCAGATCAGAGGGACACGCAGCTGCTTTGAAGTGCAGCTGATCTGATTGCTCCCTGCTGACCTGAAACAGGCTGGGATCATGTCTTCAATTTCAAGTCTTCCTGGCAGCGCAATCTATTTGTTGCAAATTATCTGTTTCTACCTGTTGATTCTGGGTCCAGCGGACCATGGCCGCTTCAATTCATCTTCACAGGGGGGCTGGTGCCCTCCTCAGCCCAATACAAACTACAGTTGGGACAATACAAGCTACAGTTGGTCCTTCACAACGGATTTGTTTGCCCATTTAATTTGTGATGCCTCATGCTCTGAAACTTTTCTGCATCATTCATATTACTGTCCTTATTTTCAGTTCTCAGACTACCTGGAATCACTGAATCTTATCAACACATCTGGATCTGCCCATCACAGCGACTTTCATTGTTTTTGGGCTCTGAATGATCGTGTCTTCATCAACGTTTCACATGGTTCAATTATGGGGGCAAAATGTCACACTGTTAACTCCTGTAATTACACATCACTGACAAAGAAGTCAAGTAAATGCCTGATATTAATGTTGTTATTGATCTCAGGGATTCAGCCAAACCCAGGGCCAATCACTAACTACTGTACACCTAATGAGTTTAAAAATATTTCAGGTCTCCGTTTTCTGCATGTAAACGCTCGTAGCCTTCTAAAAAAACTTGATGAATTGAAAATCCTAATCACTTCTTCTGGGGCAGATGTGATCGTTATCTCTGAAACTTGGCTCAAAAAATCTGTTTTGAAAAATGACCTGGCAATCAATGAATTTAAGATCTATCGTTGTGATCGTAATACAAGGGGAGGTGGAGTCGCTATTTACATCAGAGATTCTTTGGCTGCCAGGATTGCATCTAAAAAAACAATCGCAAACCAGTTTGAGGCTTTAGCTGTGAACATCACTTTGAAAGGAGGTCAGCCCTTAACTGTTGTTGGATGTTATCGTCCCCCCTCCGCAACACCTGAAGCTCTGTCTTCCCTGACTGAATTCATAGGAAATTTAAAACACAATGAGATTGTTATGGCTGGAGATTTCAACATTGATTGGAATGAGTCGACCCCCCTCTGTGATAAATTCAAGGAATGTTGCCTATCTCTCAATCTAACACAACTTATCGATTCTCCCACCAGACCAAACATAAAATGTCCTGAAAAATCTTCTACCTTAGATCTGTTTTTCACAAATGCTCCTCACAAATTTCCTGGTATAGGTGTATTTGCTAACGTTTTGAGTGATCATTCCGTAATAGCAGCTCTTAGATCTACTAAACTTCCACCTGCTAAGCCCAGAATAATTCAAAAAAGGGATTTGAAACGTTTCTGTGAACAGTCATTCCTTTGGGATCTATCCCACTTTGATTGGCAACATATCCTACAAATCAATGACGTGAACACCGCTTGGAACTATTTTCATGGTAGTTTCATTCTCTTTGTAAACAAACACGCACCTTTCCGGCAGTTCAGGATAAAGGGCCGTGACAGCCCCTGGTTTACTCCTGAACTAGCTGATCTCCTACACTGGAGAGATCATCTTTGGGCCGCAGCAAGAAAATCACACTCAGACACTGATTGGTTGAAATTTCGGCAGCTAAGGAATAAATGCACAACTGCCATCAAAGCCGCAAAACGTAACTACTTCTTATCTCAGACCTCCAAAAATCTAAATGATCCAAAAAAATTCTGGAAAACCATTAAATCTCTCTCAGGCACCCCCCAATCATCTGACCTCCCATCACAATTTCTTGTTGACTCTGTTCCTGTGTCAAATAAGCACGAGATCCTGAACTGTTTCAATAAACATTTTGTTGCTTCTAGTTCATTATTTGACACAGTTACAAACGGAAAATCAGCCACTTTATCTAATAATCAAACTTCTACAAATCAAATCCCTCCTACAAGTCAACCATCTGTTAATCACACCTTCTCTTTTTCTCCGTTCTCAGTCAGTGAGGTAAATAAACTGTTAAATGATCTTGATCCAAAAAAATCTGCAGGTCCAGATGAACTTCCACCTTATTTCTTAAGGCTGGCTGCTCATATCATCACAGTCCCTGTGACCCACATCTTTAATCTGTCCATAAGCCAAAACACCATTCCGGATGCTTGGAAAACAGCATTTGTTCTTCCTTTGCTGAAGGGAGGTGACCCCACCTCACTGAACAATTATCGACCGATCTCTAAACTCTGCATCTTAGCCAAGGTTCTAGAAAAACTGATAAACTCTCAGATCAAAAATTATCTGGACTCATTTAACATCTTACCTCTTCATCAATCTGGTTTCAGGAAAAAACACAGCACAACAACTGCTTCTCTGAAGGTTCTGAATGATGTTGTTGAAGCATTGGATGCTAAGGACTATTGTGCTGCACTTTTCTTAGACCTGTCTAAAGCTTTTGACACTGTGGATCATAACATCCTGTGTCATAAGCTCTCAGAAATCGGTTTCTCTGATCACACCATCGGTTGGTTTTCTAACTATCTTTCCAATCGGAGGCAATGTGTTCAACATAACGGTACTTCTTCCAGCTATTTAACAGTTAAAAATGGTGTACCACAAGGCTCAGTTTTAGGACCCACTCTCTTTACAATCTACATAGCTAATGTAGGTCACTGCATCCCTGATGCATCCTTACATTTCTATGCTGATGATACAGTTGTTTACTGCCGAGCTAAAACAGTTGCTAAGGCTTTCCAGTTACTGCAATCTGCTTTTGACATCATCCAGTCAGATTTGTTCCGTCTCAAACTTGTCCTAAATGCTGATAAAACAAAAGGGATGTTTTTTTCAAATAGGAAGGCGGTTCCAGCAGATCCTCCTCTGATTTTATCTTCAAATGGTGTCCCTATTGAGTTTGTTGATTCCTATAAATATCTGGGTATCCTGATTGATTCACATCTCTCTTTTAAACTCCACGTGGAAAACCTAGTGAAGAAACTGAAAGTTAAACTGGGTTTCTTTTTCAGAAACAGATCATGTCTATCACTGAATGTCAGGAAACGCCTTGTGTCTGTGACTTTCCTTCCCTCCATTGATTACGGTGACATTCTCTACATGAATGCTCCTACAAGCACCCTGCGGATGTTGGATGTTGTCTATCATGGTGCACTAAGATTCATAACTGGTTGTGATTATCGTACCCACCACTGCACCCTGTATTCACTGGTTAACTGGACATCATTAACCTCACGCAGACTCTTCCACTGGTACATTTTCATCTTTAAATCACTTCTTGGTCTGCTGCCCTCATACATCTCCTCCTACATGTCTTTGCGTGAGTGCAGCTACAGTGTGCGCTCTCAGGACATGATTACCTGCAGTGTTCCGTCAGTGAGGACTGAACTTGGAAAAAGGGCCTTCTCCTACTCCGCTCCTGCTTCATGGAATATCTTACAAAAAGATCTGAAGCTCTCGACCTTGACTTCTCTAAATGGTTTTCAGAATCTGTTGGAATCCTGGCAAAAACCAATGCAGATTTGTTCCTGTCTTTGATTTTATACGTCTACCTTATAATGTTTTGCTAGTTTTTTGATACTTTGTTAAAAAAAAAAAAAAAAAACTTTCTTTTGTTTTTTTCTCTCTTTTGTTTTCTATTGTTTATTGTTTGTTTGTTTATTGTTTATTGTTTAAGGAAATTCTACCACTGCTGTTCATTGTTCTTTAGTTTTAGCAGGTCGCTTTCGTAAATGAGCCCATGAGGTTCAAAAGATTTACCTGACTAAATAAAGGTTGAATGAATGAAAAAATGGTTTATGCTGTTAAGGCACTGATAACTTATTCATATAATGAATCAAACTGTATGCTCTATGCAGAAGAACTATGTCAATGTCAAAGTCAACTTTATTGTCAGAACTGCAATATGTACAGGACATACACAGGATTGAAATTGCGTTTCTCGGTGCAACAGTAACCATTTAAACACTAAAACATTTAATAAACATAAGCATAAAATAGTAAAAGTGTAACACTGTCCTGAGTTTTTGCATAGTAGTATAAAAGTATGAAAATTTACACCAACACTAAAACACTAAACATTTAATGAACATAAGCATAAAATGAAATAATAAAAGTGTAATACTGTCCTGAGTTTTTGCATAGTAGTATAAAAAGTATAAAAAGTATATCTATAAAATAAACTGAAGGTTCTAGCATTGACATTTGCAAAGAGTGGCAAAGCAGCATATGAGTTAATGTACACAGTATATGTATGAGGTAGTTGATGTTGGTATAGAGGCAAAGTGGCATATGCAGTAAGGCACATAAGGCACATTGGGCATCCTTAAATAAGGCTAGTCAGAGAATACTGTATATGTATCAGCAGTAGTGTAGATATAAAAGTAGTGTAAATGTAAACAGTAGTAATAAATGTAAACAGTAGTAATAAATGTAAACAGTATTAATAAATGTAAACAGTGAATGTAAACAGTAGTATGACTATAGGCAGTAATGTAATACAAACATTAGTGCAAATATGAGAAGTAGTGCAGACTGAATGAGTACATGACCGGGAGTTTAGTGAATAACCCGTTTGATGACACAGAGTCCAGTGTTAAAATCTTTGTGTTGTGTAGTAATGTGTGAGAAAGCTTTTTGTGTTAAGGCAGTTCAAATGGGAGGGGAGGCAGAGTGTTTAGCATCCTGACTGCCTGATGAACAGAGCTGTCTCTCAGTCTGCTGGTTCGAGCCTGGAGACTCCTCAGTCTCCTCCCTGATGGCAGCAGTCTGAAGCAGCTGTGTAGTGGGTGTGTGGGATCACCTGCCATGCAGAGGGCTTTCCGAGTGAGGCGGTTGCTGTGTAAGTCCTGCAGTGAGGGGAAGGAGGTGCCGACGATCTTCTCAGCTGCTCTCACGATGCGCTGGAGGCTCTTGCGGCAGGATGCAGTACATGCACCAAACCACACAGTGATGCAGCTGGTCAGGACACTTTCTATGGCACCCCTGTAGAAGGTGCACATGATGGGGGTTGAAGCTCCAGCCCTTTTCAGCTTGCGGAGAAAGTAGAGGCGCTGGTGAGCCTTCTTGGCCAGTGATGCAGTGTTCCTGCTCCAGGACAGGTCCTCTGAGACGTGCACTCCCAGGAACTTGGTGCTGTCCACTCTCTCCACTGTGGTGCTGTTGATGGTCAGAGGGGCATGTTGGGCATCCCTCTTCCTGAAGTCCACAACAATCTCCTTTGTCTTCTCCACGTTGAGAGTGAGATTGTTGTGTCCGCACCACAAGGCCAGGCGGCTCACCTCGTTCCTGTAGTCCGTCTCATCGTTGTTGCTGATGAGACCCACCACTGTTGTGTCGTCCGCAAACTTGATGAAGTGGTTGGAGCTGTATGATGGTGTGCAGTCGTGTGTTAGCAGGGTGAATAGAAGGGGGCTCAGCACACATCCTTGTGGGGCCCCTGTGTTCAATGTGATGGTGCTAGATGTGTTACTCCCGACCCGTACTGTCTGTGGTCTCCCGGTCAGGAAGTCTAGCAGCCAGTTACACATTGAGGTGTTCAGCCCCAGACTGTACAGTTTAAGGATGAGCTGTTGGGGGATGATGGTGTTGAATGCCGAGCTTAAGTCGATGAACAGCATTCTGACATAGGAGTCTTTCGTGTCCAGATGTGTGAGAGCTGTGTGGAGGGCAATGTGTGTCTAAAGTTGATGAACAATCCGTTAGTATTTGTTTGCAATGTTTAGGAACGAAGTGAAAAGTCGTAGACATAAGTTCTCGTTCTGTTTCCTTTCTCTGAAAACAAATCCATCTGTTCTGTCTCTGTTCTCAAAACTGTCTGCTTCTTGTTATGAAAACATTTCTAACTGACGTACCATTATTCTCTCCTATCCTGAGTGGCCCTCACGCGTTCCCCCCTCTCATTTTGGTGAAACAAACCAACAAGCGAGCTGAACGTAACGTTGGTCATACTCCCTTCTTAAGGGACACTTCCTGTCGGCTTGTCAGAGTCAAAAGAGAGTCAAATAGAGTCTGGAGTGAGTCAACTATGAACTTGCTTTTTTTGAAGCTGATAACGTCCGACCATGAGTCAAAGGGTCCGCGTTTCTCAGCAAGGTTTTACAGCCAGCTCGCTATGGAACCGATTTTGAGCTTCTAAGCTCAGAATACAATGTGTTCTATCCAAGAGCACTTTTATTCTGAAAAGCCAACCAGGACGTGCCGTTACTACGGTCCGACTTGACGCACACGTCTGGAGACGCTGAAGAACGGTAAACACATGACCAACTGGACCGCGGGAGATTGACCATCTTCACGAGGTAACAAAGTCATCAGATGCTTTGCCAAGTGTACCGACGTTGTAGCGGAGATCGGCCGGAGAGCTGCCATGCTTCCTGGTTAAAAACACACCACTCCCTCCATCTTTCATCCTTAAACTTCCTGCTTAAACTTTCTCCTCTTATAGTTTATTTCTAAAAGTAAAACTGTAAGTTTGTGCCACAGAAATAAGTTAATATAAGACCCATTAACTTGTGTTCTGTTGTTCCTATGTTTAAATCTGTAAACAGTTAGTTATAGGAAATTCTGAACGATGCAATCATGTAAATATGTTGTGATTGTAATGTAATGATTTGTTAATTAAATGATTCATCTCCTGGTGAATCAACATAAGTTAACGTTTCATGTCTTTACATTTCATCACTGAGTCATAGAATTATTGGTATTAATCTCAAAAAGATGAGAACCTGTGAATTATTGATGATAATTTGTGTCAGTCAAACTCTGCTCAAATTTACATCTAAAATATAGATAAGTCAGTAAACTGATGTCTTCATCATTGTAAAGGAAATCTATGAGCCGTTTGTGTAATTAAAGCTGCTATATGTAACTTTTCTAACAGTATATTTTTAACATATTTCTTCACTCTGTCACTAGATTGATGTTAGAGAGGTAATCTCTGAAAAAAAACAAAAAAAAAATATTGTCCCCTTGCTTCTCCAGGTGGTAAATAAGCATTTCTAAAAAGAAAAAGTGACCCGCCATTTTCCAGCCAATAAAAACAAAGTTTGTAACCAGCCAATAAAAACCGAGCTTGAATTTGAATCAGCCAATAAAAACAGAGCTTGAATTTAAATTTCAACAGACCACAAGGGGGCAGAGCCATATATGGCTCTGAGGGGGAGGGATCAGAATGCTTTGCTTGTTGAAATTTTTTCTAAGTGCTGATGTTCTACAGAAACTGCAGACTGAACCTTTAAACACGAACGAGGTCAGTTTACTGACTTACCTATAGATTAGATGATAGATTTGAGCAGGTTTTAGACTGTCTCAAACTTACCATCAGTTAAACGGGGTCTCAACTTTTTCAGATTAAATCAACAAATCTAACGATGTGATTAGCCAGAAATGTAATTTCACAGGAAACTTCAATTTATATTGGTCTACCAGAAAAATAGACCTTTTATTGAAACTATCACAAGAATTACATTAAACATTTGTATCGATATTAGCTCTGATTTAATAACTACGTTGACAAGAATTCAAATTAAAAACAAACAGACAGTTGGACCTTTCTGTTGGCACATTACTTAAAGTTTACCATGA
The DNA here is from genome assembly GCA_038048925.1 of Garcialebias charrua. Taxonomy (NCBI): domain Eukaryota; kingdom Metazoa; phylum Chordata; class Actinopteri; order Cyprinodontiformes; family Rivulidae; genus Garcialebias; species Garcialebias charrua. The sequence goes on from JBBPBX010019041.1 coordinate 36,212, forward strand.
TGAAAATAAACATAAGGAGGAGTTTAAGGAGGAAAGATAAAAGATTGAAATGAAATGGTTGAATCTTATCTTGAGATGTTTAACCAGTGATGGCACCCTCTGCTCGGTTTCGGCTGGACGTCCGTACCGTGATGAAACACTTTTACCTTCGTGAAGATGATCCTGTCTCGACTCCGGTAAATTAGTCAAGCCAGACGTGCATGCTGCTGCGTTTTACAGGCGACCACTTTCATCTTGCCACGGTCTCGAGACCGTCTGCGTCGGCCTCCCAGAGTGATGCCTGGTTCTGGTTTTGTTCAAGATAACTTCAGAAAGAGTGTCACCGCTTGGAGCTGTGACACTCGAAGGGGTTCACAGCTGACGTGCTGTTTGAACCTTTGCTGAAGACGTGGGTCTAGTTGGCACAATGACCGGGCGTCTCCAGCTTTCCCCAAAGGAGAGAAACCAGTTGGCAGTTAGTTCTCTTCCAAAAACTCTAACCCAAAATGCAGGAAGTGCCCCTTAAGAAGGGGGTGTGACTTAGTCACATACTTCCTGCTGATTGGTTGTTGCACCCCTAGAGAGGGTGTGACTTTGCAAATGAGTGAGTTTGAGTGACAGATGATAGGGTAGACAAAACATAGAAAACATACGTGAGAAGATGCAGGTGCATGTGCACAAGTCAGTACTTTGTTTTGAGAACTGATTCATTGTTTTTAGAAAGGACGGGAGACCGAAAGCAAGCTATGTCTAGCACTTTTCCTTCGAAACAAAAACAGTTCAAACAAATACGAAGGATTGTTCATTCAACCTTAGACACTTATTCTGCATAGAGCAGACAGTTCAAAGCACGATCATTCTGAGATGTTCTCTTAACTTTGTCATATTTAAAATATACCATCTTAGTAAAATCATCATTGAAATGACAAAAATACTGTTTGATCAATTCTGAATTAACACACATTAAAGAGAAAGTTCAATCTGATTAATTAGTGTCCATTAATTCATAATAATTGTAAAAAATAGTGTTTACTCGTCTCCTTGAAGGCTTCAAGAAGGTGTAACACTGAGAGTTTCAGAGAGATGCAGAGAGGTGTACTTGAAGGTCAAGCCTAAAATAACAGAGGCTAGGTGTATCACTACATCATCAATCTATCATCAATCTATCATCAATCTATCTATATCTATATCTATATCTATATCTATATCTATATATATATATATGTATATATATGTATATATATGTATATATATGTATATATATGTATATATATGTATGTATATATATGTATATATATTATATGTATATATATATATATGTATATATGTATATATATATATATATATGTATATATATATATGTATATATATATACAGTTAAAGGAGAAATGAAAAGTGTTTTTAAGCTAATAGTAGTCTAATGAAAAGCATAAAATAAGCTTGTTGAGAAATTTTCACAAGTCAAAAATGTCATCCTAACTCAAATTTAGACTTTGCAAAGTGAAAAAATTCTCATCTGGTGTTTTTGACCCCCCTCCCCCTGCCTGCTCTCCGTCCCCTGAATATGACATAGGCAGTGCAATGGTCGTCCCTCATACAGTTATATTAGTGTGTGTATCTAGTTGTGAACAAAAAGATTTCAGTGTGTAGCAATTAGGGATGCAGCAAAAAAAATCTATTTTTTAAAGAATCAAGATTCTTAGTCCTGGCGATTCAGAATCGATTCTAAAAGCCCCAAAATCTATTTTAAAACTTTTTTTAAAATTTATATTGTATTTTTACCGCTCCTGTGCATTCGGCCGCTGTAGAATTTTGGCCGTGTAGGGCCACCGTAGTTAGTTAGCCAGGCAGCTCCCTGCTAGCAAGGAGGGAGACAGCATGTTTCAACTTGCTCCTTCATCTTTAAAAATCATTTTAGATCCTACTATGTTCTGGGGAAGACAGAGCTTAACAAGACATTGGTAACTGTTTCAGGACATTTTCAACACCCCCATTTCCACGTTAGCATACGGCGCTAGCATGCTAACGTTAGCATACGGCGCTAGCATGCTAACGTTAGCATGCGGCGGCTAACGCACAGCTATTCGTATTTCCAGGATAGAAATGCCCATTAATGCACTAAATCACCAAACTGTTTTTGACAAACTAAAGTGATATCCTTCAGATTCAAAAAAGTCTTCTGCTTCCATTTTAAATGACAGACAGGAGGACAGTAATGATGGGTTTATAGCATCAGTGTTATTGTAAGATAGCAAAGGAGGTCTTAATTGTGTCATAAAAGTGCGTCCAGAAAATGACTACAGAAATCACTGCACTTCAGCATGTAGCAGGAAAAATGTAAAAAACTATTTCTTTAAGCTACTGACTTGAAAAAAGCATACTAAGTATGTTTATGTGTGTTGTTTACTATATGAAATTCTTGTTATATCGATTTTTTCAGATTTGATTACATTTCTCCTTTAAGTTTTTCCCTCTTCAGCCACCTCAGCTTTTGCCCAAACTTGAAGAGGCTTTCTTCTGCCAAAGAAATGCAGGACCAACTCATCTCAGTGACATCTTTTATTTTTATTTTATTTTCTTTAGATGGATCTCTTTGTTCGCATCCAAGTCTTTTGGAACATGCACATAGGATCAAATGGCTGAAACAGAGTAAGTTGTTTACATTTTATATGTGAAAATGTTTGTTTGTTCATAAATATGAATTGTTTATATCAAAATCTAAAAAAGCTAAGTCTGGTCCTCTGGACATTCAAAAAATAAAACAAAACAAAGCAAAAAAAAAAAATGTAGAAACGCCTGTCTCAGTAATGCTAAACCACCACCCTCCAACATCAGTAGAGAAGAGAAAGATGCACTCACCACTCTTAGCAAGGACAAAAACATCATAATTCTCCCAGCAGACAAAGGAAGATGCACAGTGATTTTGAACCAGAAAGACTATCATGAGAAAGTTATGTCACTCCTTAGTGACGTAACCACTTATGAACCGCTGAAAAGAGATCCAGGAAGTGGTTACAAGAAGAAGTTGATAGATTGCCTGAAAATTTTGAAGCAGGACAAGGCTATTGACAGTATTCTGTACCACAGACTGTACCCAGGGGAGGCCACGCCAAGTCTGTATGGTTTACCCAAAATCCACAAACAAGGTGTACCTTTAAGACCAATTGTTAGCATGATTAACTCGGTCACTTACAATGTTTCCAAATATCTGGCATCTGTACTCATCCCTTTAGTTGGCAGCTCAGAACACCACATACAGAACACCATGGACTTTGTGGATAAGGTGAGGGATGTCATCATGGAGACTGATGAAACAATGGTCTCTTTTGATGTTACATCACTCTTTACGTGCATTCCTGTTGATGAGGCAGTAGAGGTGGTCTGTTTAAGGTTAAAATCAGACACCACTCTGAACAGCAGGACCACGCTTTCCACAGAGCAACTGTGTCAACTCTTGAAACTGTGCCTGCAGTCAACCTACTTCACATATGGGGAGCAATATTATAGGCAGAAACATGGGTGTGCTATGGGGTCGCCAGTTTCTCCTATTGTTGCCAACCTGTACATGGAGGAGGTAGAAAAGAAAGCCTTGACGTCCTTTTCAGGGAGACCACCAAGTCATTGGTTCAGGTATGTTGATGACACCTGGGTTAAAATTAAATCTCAGGGACTTCCGGTTTGTCATGCGAACAGGGTAGACGTGTCAACGAGCTGCTCCGGTGACATCCAAACTTTTTAATTAACACCACCCCACAGACGGCTATTTTCTCCACTAATTGCCGTATAACTTCAGCGTTGGAGACTTTTTTCTTTATTCTGACTATGGCTTCTAGAAACGCAAAAGGAAGCAAGAAGGAGGATGCGGGTTTAACGCTGGAGGCTATCACTGCGTTGTTTGAGCAGCACCGGGAGGATCTGGCGTCTGAGATCACAGCGTCAGCCAACATGCTCAGCTCCAAGCTGGACCAGGTACGACAGGCCCTGGAGGAACAGGCAGAACGAGTCAGCTCTTTGGAGCTCGCAACAGAAGATCTGAGCCAGCGCGTGTCCACCCTCGAAGAGTCATGCGCTGCTCTCCGTGAGGACAACGCTAAATTAAAAGTTAAAGTCTCGGATCTCGAAGGACGGAGCCGACGTCAGAATGTCCGAGTCCTAGGTTTACCTGAAGACACGGAAAGCGGGCGCCCGACTCACTTCTTCTCCACCCTCCTCTGTGAGTTATTTGGGAAAGAGGTCCTCCCGACTCCACCTGAGCTGGACAGAGCGCACCGCTCCCTCGCAGCCAAACGGCCCGCGGGGCATCCTCCGCGCCCGGTGATCATCCGCCTGCACCGGTACCTGACCAAAGAGCTCATCATCCGTGAAGCCAGGAGCAGAGGGAAGTTCGACTACAAAGGCGCGTCTCTTCGTATCGTGGAAGACTACAGCCCTGACGTGCTCAGCCGGCGCGCGGAGTACAAGGACGTGATGAGTGAACTTTACAAACGAGGTTTGAAGCCGGCTCTGCTCTTCCCAGCCCGGCTCCGCATAACGCAGCTCGACGGTGCCAAAAAGTTTTTGGGCTCGGTGGAGGAAGCTCAACAATACCTCAAGAAACTGCCCAAATCATCGGAGAACCCATGAATTAATAACTTCATTAGTTAAAGTGGATGAGAGGTAACAAACACACACATGCAGGGGCGTGGCAGGGTGCACTTTGGAGACACGCGCAGCTTTTTTTCCTTCAGTGCGCATTTGTAGGCTATATTTTTTCAGAACAGACATATGTTAATTTATTAATGAAGGATTGATTCTGGCCACCCCCTGTTCCCACAGTGGACTTTATGAATGGAAAGGTAGCCCCACCACACAGCAGTTTGATTATGGCTGAATAATATAGCCTAAGACTGGAGACTCCTTTCACATTAATTTTTGAACTTATTATTATATACAAAAAAAAAAAATCTACTGTGGTCATGGTTGTTTGTTTTTGTCAGATATTAATACAGTAGGCTATTATTATAAGGGGTTTACATTTATTCCTAGGAGCAGTGGTTAGCTCTGATTCGTCTCTGAGACCAGGAAGATTAAATTTTTAAGAATGTTAGGTTTGAAGAGCTTGCTGCCATTTTTATTTTTTTTTTATTTTATTTTTTTTTCTCTGGCAGCCATTTTTTGTTTTTGCTTTTTTGTTTGTTTGTTTGTTTGTTTTTGTTGGGGGGATGGGGGAGGGCTAAGGTCACTGCCAGGAGTCTCACACAGTTGCATAATTTTACTTTCATCTTTTTTGTTTCAGTCTCTATTTGTCATACCTGTAATAAAGGAGCACACAAGCTTTATTTCTGAAATCACATGAGTCAGCACTTAAACTTCCTAAGTTGGAATGTTAAAGGTTTAAACCATCCAGTGAAGAGAAGAAAGGTTTTCTCCCATATTAAACACCTTAATACAGATGTGGCGTTTCTACAGGAGACTCACATCAGGAGCTCTGATAACGTGCGTCTCCTGGCATGCTGGAGAGGACAACGCTTTCATTCTCTCTTTCAAGCCAAAGCACGAGGGGTCTCCATACTGATCAGCCAGAACACTCCATTTGAGGCCCATAATGTGGTAGCTGATAAATATGGCAGGTTTGTTATAGTGAGTGGGAAACTCTACAGCACTTTAGTTGCACTGGTGAATGTTTACGCTCCTAATACAGATGATGATAATTTTTTTAGACAACTATTTTCTTCTTTACCCGATCTCAATAAATATCGTCTGGTGCTGGGCGGTGATTTCAACTGCTGGTTGGACCCAGTTTTGGACCGCTCATCTGTTAAAACTAATGTCATAAGCAAATCTGCATCAGTCATTCAAACCTTTTTATCTGACTACGGACTGTGCGATGTGTGGCGTGCTCTAAACCCTGATAAGAGAGAGTACTCATATTTTTCACACGTACACAAAACTTATTCAAGAATTGATTACTTTATCACAGATATTAGATACTTAAATCAGATCTGCTCCTGTGATTACCAGAGCATAGTAATTTCAGATCACGCCCCACTCACTATGTCCCTATCTCTTCCTCACTTTTCCCCAAGAACTGGACAGTGGCGTTTTAATTCAACCTTGCTCTCGGATGAAAACTTTCTAAAGTTTATTCAGGATGAGATACATTTTTTTTTTGCTACTAATTCCTCCCAAGAGATTTCTAGCCTCATAGTATGGGATGCTTTTAAGGCCTATATCAGAGGCCAGATTATTGCCTACTCAGCAAAAATAAAAAAACAGTCTACTAATGAACAGAATAACCTAATGCAACAAATCAAAGAGATTGACATAAAATATGCACACAATCAATGTCCGGAACTTTTGAAAAAGCGTATTGAACTTAAAACGAGGCTTGACCTACTAACAACACATTCAGCTGAACGTTTTCTCTTGCATGACAGATTCAAATTCTATGTACATGGCGACAAACCTGATAAACTATTAGCAACCATGCTTAAGGGCTCTAGGGCAAGGCAAACTATTCCTAAACTTCGAAAACAAGACGGCAATACAATCACAGATCATGAAAAAATTAATGATGCATTCAGAGACTTCTACTCGGAGTTATACAGCTCACAATTACAAACCAATCCTAAAAAGATTGATGATTTCTTAGCTAAACTTCACATCCCTGTCATCTCACCTGAACTCAAAAACAGGTTAGATGAACCCATCTCCCAGTCAGAAGTCTCACTAGCAATAGCTTCAATGCAGTCTGGCAAAACTCCAGGTCCAGATGGTTTTCCCTCTGAATTTTTAAAAAAATTTTCAGTCCTACTATCTGCTCAGCTTAGTTCCACCCTTACTGAATGCTTTGAACAAGGATCCCTCCCTCAGTCATTTTATGAAGCCTGTATCACACTACTTGTAAAAAAAGGAAAAGATCCAATGGAATGCACCTCATACAGACCTATCTCTCTCTTGAATACAGATGTTAAAATTTTAGCTAAGATTCTTGCCCGTAGGCTCGAAACCGTCTTACCATCTGTTATTTCAAAAGACCAAACAGGTTTCATTAAAGACCGACATTCATATTTTAATATACGTAGGTTGCTTAACATAGTTTATTCAAGTCCCACAGTCTCGGATGAGTGTGTTGTTTCTCTTGACGCTGAAAAGGCCTTTGATCGGGTTGAATTTGACTATCTTTTTGCAGCTCTTAGTAAATTTGGTTTTGGAGGAAAATTCATTCATTGGATTAAATTATTGTACCATCAGCCATCTGCTACAGTACGTACTAATTCTCAAACCTCAAAACCATTTAAATTACAAAGAGGCACCCGCCAAGGCTGTCCTCTTAGCCCCTTGCTTTTTGATCTAGCCATAGAGCCCCTCGCTATTGCACTACGAACCAGTAAGGAGATATCCGGCATCTGGAGAAATGACATGGAACATAAGGTGTCGCTTTACGCTGATGACCTTTTACTTTTTATTTCCAAGCCATCAACTTCATTGCCTTTTGCCCTCAACTTGTTTACCCAATTCGGCCAGATCTCCGGGTATAAATTAAACCTTACCAAAAGTGAGCTTTTCCCTTTAAGTAATAAAGTAAATATATCAGACTTTACTAATTTGCCGTTCAGAATTGAAAGACAAAAAATTACATATCTGGGTGTCACAGTGACAAAAAAACATAAAAACTTGTTCAAAGAAAATCTGACTCCACTGTTGAACCAAGTGAAAAGATCCCTCACAAAATGGACGCCACTTTCCATGTCCTTGGTAGGACGTATAAACTCAATTAAAATGACTATACTACCCAAATTTTTATATGTTTTTCAGGCACTACCTATTTTTATTCCTAATATATTTTTCAACGAGCTGGATTCAATTTTTTCATCCTACATATGGAGGAATAAACGTCCAAGGCTTAATAAGATGAATCTTCAAAAACCTAAAGAGGAGGGGGGTTTTGGTCTTCCTAACTTTCGGTTTTATTATTGGGCTGCTAACCTCAGATGCTTAGTGCACTGGTATTTTTACCATAACCTGAGTAATTCCCCTGATTGGGTGACTATGGAATTACACAACAACAATAATATATCTCTACCAGCTATGCTTTGTGCTCCACTTTCACTCTCCTCACCCAACTCCATTTTGAATCCTGTAGTGAAACATTCACTAAAAATATGGGGCCAGTTTAGAAAACATTTTAAACTTAAGGATTTTTCCCCTCTAAGCCCCATTGCACTTAACCATTTGTTTAAACCTTCTCTTCAGGATGGGGTGTTTCTGGGATGGCACAGGAGCGGTCTTACTCATTTTAAGGACCTTTTCATTGAGAAGAAATTGGCATCATTTGAACAACTTAGCAATAAGTATGGTCTACCACAATCCCATTTTTTCAGATATTTACAAATCAGACATTTTATTCAATCACATTTTTCAGGCTCAGTTTCTCTACCAGAGCCTACACTGTTGGAAACCATCTTACAATTGAACCCGACCCGTAAAGGGCTTATTTCACGGCTTTACAATCTAATGTTGAACAGAATAGAGACCTCCTCACCCAAACTTAAAGCTGTATGGGAGGAGGACCTGGGCATGACCATTCCAGATGAAACATGGGCTTCTATACTCAAACTTGTTAACACAACATCTCTATGTGCACGCCATTGTCTTATTCAGTTTAAAGTGGTACACAGAGCCCACTTCTCCAAAAGCAAACTGTCTCGTATTTATCCAGAAATCACC